>APFE031407293.1:252937-305484 GCA_000404065.3 Pinus taeda
GTCATTTTTTATGTTTTAATATATACTTTTTATTTACTTGTTATTATTAGCCCCTATCTTGTAGGGACTATAGCATTCGCCTCACGTAAAAGTGCATTGACTTTCTAATATTTTGCCTAGTTTTTGCAATTTTAACCAAAGTGTCAAGCAAATGCTTAATATTCCTATTTTCTCGTAAATTCAAAAACAATTTTCTAATTTTTTGGAAATGTTATCTCTAATTTTCGATTGGCTAAATGAGCTTTGATAGGACATAATTCCCTTGTCAGAGGGCATTTTATTTTTGGTATTTGTCAGTGCCTAAAAAATAATTTTAAAATCGAAAAAACACTAATTTTGTGAGTGGTTATTTTATGGGCGAGTGCTCTAATACTGACACTAGCACTCACACTGTTATGCTACTGCTCCGCCCAATGATGCCATAACACAATTGCAGGTCTTTTATGTAGGCGAAGTGGGGGTGTTGAACAATTGTGCAGAGGAAGCTTGCTCCGCACAGTAAAATCTTATCTGCTATGTCAATCCTCTTCAACATGTTTAAATAGCTATAGCTAGTGAGACAAGCTGAGTGACATGTGCCCCTTTGTGAAATTTCTTGGGTGTGAAAGTTTAGAGTCCTATGTCTCCATGTCATCAAAGAGGACTTTGGATCTAGGCCATGCTGTGCTAAAAAAAATCAGGACCATGTTGTGCTAAAAACACCCCAAAGATAGGCCCGGTCAAAGCGCATGGTCGAAAATGGGGTGGCAAGAGGGGGAGGGATTCTCATTAATCCAGTAGGAATCACTGAGGATAGATATGCTTGGGGGCTTGGATGGAAGATAAACAATGAACCTAAAGCGTATGGATTGTTTCTATGCCTCACCTATGCTCAAACGAAAGGAATAAAAACCCCGCAGGTGTTGGGAGACTCCATGATTATAATACGACATATGAATTATGCCTCATCTGCAAAAAAACACAATATTAAACCAAATTATCAAGAGATACCAAGGGATGATCCCATCCTTTGATTCAATGACCTTCTTCCACATTCTAAGAGGAAATTGATAGAATAAATGAGCGTGGCGAATGATGTCGTAAGAAAGAATAGTATCCCATAATTTAGTTAATGACTTACAATTCCTGGATAGTGGAGGCTTCTCTAAGCCTTTCTTCGGTGATATCAAACCTTAGAATTAGGGAATTTGATTATAAATTCATTAGGTTGACTCAAAGGTCTACCCTCTTGCCCCTTATCCCTCTCCCTCCCCTGCCCCTTCCCTCCCCTTCCCTTTGCTCCCCCTCTCCCCTATACATCCTTCTCATCCCTTCCCTCCGACACTCACCATTATTTTCCCCGGTCGCGCCCCTATTCCATTCTGTCTTGTTAGAGTCTTATAGTCATAGTGATCAAAATTACTCTTTTGACTATTGGTTATAGTCTGAGGTCAAATTATAATATTTTCAAATTAAATTTGACATCTCTCTTGGTTGGAAAAGGGTCTTGAGTCAATTTATAAATGTATAATGTATATTCTACTCTCATCACAAGCCTAAGGTCATGGTCATCATCAAAAGTATCATAAGAAAATCTCATGGGTCTTTTGAGGTCATTTGCTGCAGACAGGGACAATTTTACTTCAAAATCAGTTTATGAAGTAATGGAAATGAATTTTACAAAAGTGAAAGTCTTTTTTGTCAATCACAGACCAAAGAAAAAAAACCTCCTTCAGTTTATGTACAGGTGTTATGATTTGGGAAATATGCAGCGATATTTGAGGCTTATGTTCAAAAAATCAAATTTTGAATTTGTTTTACTGTTTTAGTCATTGTTTTTTGGCGCGCTTTTCTAACAGTTGGAAATAAATTTTGAGAAACCCAAGGAGGTTTTTTTCAAGAATGAGAAAAATATACAAAACCACTTTCAATTTCTTCACAAGTGTCATGGATTGGAATATGTCACTTGATATTTACAACCTAGTTTTACAGATTTAAAGATTTAATGATTTCCTATTTTAGTCGTGATTTTGTAGAACATATTCCAAGGATATGGAGATGAATCTGTGAACACTGAGAGAGGTGTCTCTGAAACACAAGAGAATATACAAAAACCTCCTTTATTTTTGTAATATATGTCAGGATTCAAGAGATACGAGTTAATATTTGACCGCTATTTTCAGAAATTCGGTCCCTATTCCTAGTAGTGATTGCAAAATTTAATGCAACTATTTCTATCTTTAGGGACATGGTTGAGCTCGAGTCCCTTAGTCTAGGGATGAACTAATTGTATATATTTCATGAATTTCAGAGTGAAAAAGGTTGGATGCTTGAAGAGCTAACATTTGGAACTGGTGTACTTGATTTTTTGGTAGAATTAATATATTGTTGCAACTATTCTTTTGGGATTCATGTGCTGTGGTTAGTGACATTTTTTTCTTCAGTTATTCTTATGCATTTGATTGTTAGATGTTTCTAGCAACTATCCATATTTATGCTCATGTTAATCTGTTAATTTTTAAACAAAATTTAGTGTCAGAAATGCTTTGTTTTGTTTGAGATGATCATTTAAGTGTTTTTATCTTCCAAACAAGTGAATTCATGCATGTATGCTCACTTAGTTCCTTCTATCGGATTTCCTCATCACCATACTACGACATATCCATTTGTTAGACTTTAAGCTTCTGTGGTTGTTAAATGGTTTTGAGAGAAGAATCCTTTGACCAGTGTATATATAAACCTAATTAATCCTAAATAGTGAAAGCCGACTTTAGCCTACATATATTAGTTTAAACTTTATTCTTATTTTCATTTATTTATTTCAGTTTTAATTTATTTGTTTTAATTATTATAATTAATTTATTTATTAATTAGTTTTAGTTAATTAAATTGATTAATTGATTAATTAATTAATTAATATAATTATTTATAATTTAATTAATTAGTAATTAGTCTAAATTATTTAGTTAATTTTGATCAACTGTAATTAATTTTATTTTAATTATTATAATTAATTATAATTGTTTAAATTTTTATATTGATTTGATTGATTGATTAATTAATTAATTAATTAAATTAATTTATAATTTGTTATGAATGATTTCTATATCTCTTTTTCTTTTTATATGTTAATTTATTTTTTAATTAATTAGGTCTAGTATCTAATTATAAAAACAAGAAAAACTATCTAATTATTTAATTAATTAATAAATTAATTTAATTGATTTATAATTTTTAACCTAATGTTACTATAATTTATTGTCATATAAATTTATTTTGTTATTTTTTGGTTATTATTAATTAATTAATTATTATTATTATATTTTTTTTTGGGAGAGGCCAGTGATACTAAGCTACAAAGGATTTGGAGGGGTTTATTTGTCTAATAAGGGGAAGCCAGTTTCCACTAATTTCGCTCCCATTCTCCCTGTTGAGGTTTTGAGGAAATTTCATGATTTTGATGGCCTCTCTGATTTTCCTCTTTTGATAATGATCCTCTCTTGCAATGATTTTGGCGTCTTCTAAACATACATTATGTTTGGTTTTGGATGAGTGTTTCGCAAGGGCTGATCTACGGGATCTCCCATTCTTAATGTCAGCCCTGTGCTCCTTAAGTCTTGTTTTCAGAGATCGTCCTGTTTCCCTGATATAACTCTTGCCACATGAGCAATCAATCTTGTACACACCCTTGAGTTGTTGATAATCTATGTTATCCTTGACTGATCTCATCATTTGCCTAATTGTTCTACATGTTGTAAACTGAGTCTTTATATCCATTTGTGTTCTTGATTACATCTATCTTGCCTCATTTAAATGATTGCAATTGATCTTTTGATCTATTTGGTCTGGTTCCTAACCTATTGCTTCATATCCAACAAAACCTAAATCAAAACCCTATTGAAATGATACCTAGCCTAAAACCCTCATATTCTCCAGTCACTTCCATTGGTTGTGAGATCATAGAGAGAGCCCTCTCTGATTTGGTAGGGCTAGCTACCATATCCAAAGTTGCTTTGAGGTTACCTCTGTCGGTCTCCTTTCACAGCCTTTGGACACTGAGGAGTGCTAACATGTCCCGTCTCCCCTTTGTTTTGTCATGTTCCCCTTCCTTGCCCACCTCTCAACCCTACCACTTGGGCCCCGAAGAGAATCTCATTGCTCTCCCTGCCTTGTTCAGGAGCCTCATGGTAAAAGCGTCCCATGATTTCCCCTGCAACATGTATGTTATCATCACTTAGGTACCATCTCTATTAATAACAAGGATCTCTCGATACGTTTTCAGTTCATTTGCCATGGTTATCTATGCAGGATAAGGGGAAGTGAGGAGAAACATTTATGTCATGAACACAAATCAATATTGAACACTCGTGGGATGAAACTTAGAAGGAGAATGAAAGACAATGATCAATGCTAGGAAATTAAGGCGGAAGGCTAGGAATTAATGGAAGATCATTGGGATCATAGCTCCATAAGTTTCCTCATCAAGAACTGCAACATCTCACAACATTATTACTACTATATAAGGAACAACGGTCGGATAAGTTGGCATGGGTTAATGCTCCTTCCTTCTTAGGTGGCCTTCGCACAGGACTTGAGGCTGAAGCTAAGGCCATTGAGTGTTTGTAGTGGGAGCTAGATTAATGGGAAGAATTCACGGGTCTAAGGGTTGTCTTTGGTCTGAGGGGTAGCGCAGTGTTGGGAATTATTATTATGTTGATTTTGGAGGGGTCTTCGGATCAAACCCTCAGGAAAATCTTGGACACCAACCTGCAGAGGGAGGCCTGTCAGAATTCAACACTCTTTGACACTTTACTTGTTGTGAATCTTCTCAAGCTAGAGAAGCATCATGGTGTAGTGGGCCGGAGTTTAATTGATGGGAAAGATGAAATTCATGGGGCTGCTAATGCTATTCCACTGAATTGGGAAGTCCTGTTGATCTCAGTCTTCTCTGAGTCTACTACTGGTGAGAAGACTTCTACTCTTCTAGTCTCTGAGGGGCTCTTAGGACATATCCTTATGGTGGGGTGGCTGGCCCGAAAGGTGGAATTGTGGGTTAAGGACATCTCAAACTTTTGGGGGATTGGAAACAATTGTGACATTCTGGGATGTTAGAAGATGGATCTGAGGGGACAGATTGTAGAAGACAATCCATGTTCGAGCTCTTGGGGGAGCCAGAGGCTGAGGTCAAGTCGACATGGTGCTGGAAGTCATCGGGTTGAAAGGAGAATTCGGCTAACATTCACCACTTGTGAGTAGGAGAACTTGGAATTTAGAGAGGGATTGACGGCTTTGCAACACAACGTGTACATTCAACAACAAGAGAATCTCACAATGCAAGAGAGATAGTTGTAGAAGAGGGCCTGAATCCGTCTACTGGAGGATGAAGTGGAAGCATTGCGTCAACAAATTGAGCAGCTGAAACTCATAGTGGCGAAGATCAACAAGAGCAAAGAGAAGGACTCCACTGAACATGACCTATACAAGAATGCCAAAGTTTTCTCCACTGAGATGGACTTGAACAGTCCAGTGCCTCTGGAGTTTTAAAATTTTAGTCTTTTTTGTTCTTACTTGGTTATCAAATGACAAAATGTAAATGTAAATTTTTGTTACTTCAATTTTGTAGAATTTACAGTGATAAGGGATCTATTGAGGGATCTGTGAATGGGCATTTTTTTAAGCACTACAGAGAACACTTGCATAGTGGGCATGCAATCCAAATGATGTATCACCTATCCTTAGAAGGCTGGAAGTCATTATGTAAAAGCCTGGTTTTGTTTCTCTGAACACAATTTCGAGATATAGTGCTATTCAAAGCCAAAGAGAAGAAGATACATAACACACCCAATACCCAAAACATTGACACCACAAACCTTAAATCTCAACTTCCTCATATTTGCTACCACCAAACCCCTGAAGGGAATGATTCTACCCCAAAACCCCTAACAAGAATGATTCTCTGCTAAAAAACCAAATGGATATTTGCGTTAATGTAGTAAGGAACCCATAAGAGAAAATATGGGTTGTTGTGCTCTTCACTTTGGAGACTATTGGTTTGATTGGCGATCAAAAATTTTCCAGAATTGCAACTATTATGCTTTGTCAAGTGCACATTCTAATTGGCTACCTCAACTACATTCTTTTCTCTATTACTCTACTAGGCTTTCCATTTTGTACTTTTGATTTTCAAATACACAAGGAGTGTAAGATTTACTTCTGCACCTCGGAGTGTATGATAGCCTTCACGATGGTTGAGAATGCTTTGAAAGATATAATAGGTTTGGACTGGGGATGAAAATTTGTTTGGACTGGGTCACTGGTGTGTTTTGAAATTATAATGCATCAAAATGAGAAGCTTAATTTATTAAGAAAATGACACTCAATTGGGTAAATTAGCCGCACTCCATTTTTAATAATATTTAAATATAAGCTAGTTCTATGACTCGCTGTCCTATGTAAAAGAACCTACTCACAAGTAATTGATTAATTTATTAATCATTCAGATAAAAACATAAAAAATGAAACTATTGTTAAAGAAATTGAGCAATAGATATCTTTCGGTTCAATCAATATTCATGAAATCCTGTTTGCCTCCATGATATGTTTCGAAACCAACTCATATCCCTCCCTTCTAGCATCCTTCCGACGCCTTCAAAGACAAAGGTGATCATAGTTTTTCTTTGGCCTTGTTGCAAAAGAGATACTCATTCAGCCAAATATGTTTTCGTCTTCCTTGTCCTTGTCAGCAGTGTTCTTTTAGGCAGTACAACATTGACTTCTATGATCTTGCTCCTTCAAGAACCGACTGGTGGTGCATCATCATCATCATAATCTATTTGTGTTATTATTGTTGTTATCATCACTATCCATGCATTCAAATCACTCAACCTTAACTCGAAGTGAGGGCACAAATTTTAAAATGATAATGGGAAGTGGTAAGTTCAAGCCACTGTCACCTCCAACTTTGTCCATTAAGAATCCATGACCACATCGAGTTTATCAGTGAGCTAGTTGCCATAGATTGTAGATAAATCAAAAGTAATAAAATAATTTTATTTATTATATTAGTAAATTAACCAAACTAGGCTAGTCCAAGTAGCAGAAAAACCAAGCATTGACAACCTACCTTATATACTATCTATGTACAAATATGGTGAGATAATTGCAATTTCTCAAGACATTTTAATCTAAATCAAGATACACAATTCTACTCTACTTCTCTATAGAAATTACTTCACAATTTAGAACAACATTCACAAAAATGCAATAAAAAAACCACACATGCACAATATTTTTTCTAGGGGAACCCAACTGGGAAAAACCCCTCAAGCCTCTTTGCATTAATCAAATGAATAAAGAATTTATTACAATTTCTTGCCCTCTCTGAACACAACCTATAAGTGAATAACCTATCTCTCTGCTCAATGAGAAGCTTTGACCCAGACTTAGTCAATTTCTACCTCTACTTGAACCCCTATTTCCTTGCACAAATATTGAGGAACTAGCCCCTATTTTTTAGGAATTTTCCTCCAATTGATTGTGCAATTCCCAAGGATTGATCATCTGACTGCATGCAACACTTGTATACTAAAACTAGTTTAAAATTTGTTACACTGCCTTGGAATCTCCACCAAAACCAAGTAACTTGAATTCCTTACATGCACTAGCTATTTTGAGCTGATTGATTAGTTCACTGGATGATCACTGAGTTAGACTATTGTTCCACTACACAACTGACCTTCCACTAGTTCCATTAAATTTTAGAACTAGTTTAACTGAACACAACTAGATATAGTTGAGTTGGATTACTAAAATTTAGCAATCATACATTCTTAACTAAACTCCAAGCCCTCTCACTCGAATTTACTGAGTTAACTGAGTGACAAGGGTCGTGTCACACAAGTTAACTACCTCCAAGTTGTTTGCTGGTGTGGAAATTCAAATTTTCTCAGTTTGACCAAGGTAAAGTCAAATTGAGTTGCTACACTTCTCAACACTCCCTATTAGCAATAAAGGGATTATTAACCACCCCTATCATGCACCTATGGAATTTTAACTTCCCTCTTGACAAAGCCTTTGTAAAGATGTCAACATCTTATTCCTCTATCGAAATGTATTGTAGCAACATTATCCGCCTCTGCACAAAGTCCCATAAATGATGATAAGGAATATCTATATGCTTGGATCAATTGTGAAATGCCAGATTCTCAGAGATCTTCATGCAAATATGATTACCACAATAGATAACAGTTGGATACATCATCTGGTCAAACAATCCCACAAGTCTCTTTCTCATCCAGATCGCCTCACATGCTGCTTGACTTGCAACCATGCATTCTTCTTCTGCAGAGCTAAGCACCACAAATCTTTGCTTCATGTTGTACCAGGAAACCACTGCAGACCTAACACTGAAAATGCCACTTGATGTACTCTTTTAGTCAGATGGACTCCTTGCCCAATTTGCATCTTTGAAGCCACACAAATTCACTCTGTCTGTATGTTTGTACCTTAATCCATACTGGGTAGTGCCTTTGAGGTACCATAAAACATGCTTAGATTCCTTCCAATACAACTTGGTTAGCTTAACCATATCTTGGGTCAATTGGTTGACTGAATAACACATATCTGGTCGTGTGTTCGGAAGATACATCAGTGAACCCACTAACTGCTAGTAAATGGTATTATCATCCTCTTCACGTGAAGTGGCATTCTCCTTCCTCTAGTTGGTTTCTAGAGCTGTCTCCATGGGAATACAACTCTCCATACAAAATATCTGTAGTATCTCCTTGGCATACTTTCCTTGAGGCACAAAAAATTCCCCATCCCTTTGCCATACTTCCATCCCAAGGAAGTAGTGCATGAGATCCATGTGCTTCATCTCAAATTCCCTCGCAATGTCCTTCTTGCAAGAGTTGATCAATTGTTCATGACCTGTTAATATTAAATCATCAACATATAAAACAATGATAATAAATTTACCTTCTAGCAAAATATGATATAGGTTCACATCCAATTCACTTTTGGTGAAGCCCAAACAAGTGAGGTAATTGCCGATCCTGGTGTACCAAGCTCGAGTGCTTGTTTGAGATTGTACAACGGTCGCTTGAGTCTGCACACATGAGACTCCTGATCACATGTATCAAAACCTTCTGGCTTCTCCATGTACACTACCTCCTCAATAACACCATTGAGAAAAGTTGTTTTTACGCCCATCTAGTGGATCTTCCACCCCATCCATGCAACCAGTGCAAGAATTGATCTAATGGATGAATACATTATTAAGGGAGCAAAGGGTTCCTCATAGTTAATTACCTCAACTTGAGAGAATCCTTTGGCCACAAATTTGGCCTTATACTTCTCTATTATTTTTTTTTCTACATGCTTAACCTTGAAGATCCATCTCAAACCCACAATCGATTTATCTGCCAGTCTTGGGACCACTTCCAAAACACTGTTCTTCATGGTGCATCCATATTCTTACACCATTGCATCAACCCAAACAAGTTTCTCTACTGATTTCTCAAAAGAGGATGGCTCAGTCTTTACAAGCTAAGTCATTAGAGCCATGTAGCTAGTGTACCTCTCAGGTGATATCCTTTGCCTACACAAATTTTAAGGAGCTCCCACATTATCCCTCACATATTGCACCATTCTATCAACCTTCTTGGTTCTTTTTCCCCCTTCTCTAGATGGTTTTGCTTAAGTGGATGTCTCCACTCTGCCTCCTGTCTGATCCTCCATTTATGGTCACTCTACAACTTCTCGGGGCTCCTCCTTTGGAGCTAAAAGGCCATTTACTGGTTGGATATGAATCTCCCACTCACGAGAGCACCACATCGCTTTGTCCTCATCAAAATTTACATCCCTTCACACAATTTTCATTATGAGGGAAGGTAAGTACGCACGGTAGTTTTGTGGAGTTTTGGTGTAACCCACAAAAATTCCCAACTCTGCTGTCGGCTCAAGGTTCCTCAAATCTTTGGAGACATGACAGTAAAGAGAGGCTCCAAAAATTCTAAAGTGAGACACATCGAACTTTCTCCCTGAGAAAGCCTCCTTTGGTGTAATCATACCAAGAATCCAATGAGGACTTCAGTTCTGCAAATAGACTGTTGTGTTACATGCCTTTATCCATAAATGCAATGGCATACCTTGGTCATGTAGCATAACTCTCATAACAACAATAATGGTTTGGTTCTTTCTCTCACTTACCACATTCTGCTATGGGTTGTGGGGTGCTTTCACATCTCTTCAAATGCCTTCTTTTGCACATAAATCCTTGAATTCATTTGAAACATACTCACCTCCATTTTCACTCTTGAGAGCCTTCACCTTCTTCCCAGTCTCTTTCTTAACTAGTGCGTTGTATTCTACAAAATTTGAGAATGTCTCATCCTTCTTCTGCATGAAGAATATCCGACACTTCCTGGAGAAATCATTAACTAAAATAACAAAATATTTATGTCTGGTAGTGGAGGCTGTCGAGAAATGTCCACAAACATCAGAGTGGACTCTTTCCATGACCGCATGTGCTTTGTTGTCTCAATCATGGAATATGGATTTCACACACTTCCCCAAGGTACAACATTTGCAAACATGATGCTGCTTAAGTGAGCCTTTAGGAAGGCCAATGGTTATTTTTTGCATAATATTTAGGGTGCCATGATGCAAATGGCCCAATATCCTATGTCAAAGTTCACTGACATCGTGACTTTGCACTTTCTCTGCTTACTGCTTAATGCAACACAATTTTTCACATCAAGTTTATAAAAGTTCTTCACATGAACCCTGATCATCTTCACATATCCAGTGGTTATGTTCCATAAGAATGATTTCCCTTTGCTTGAGATTACATCATAACCATGGGCTTCCAAAACTACTACAAAGATGAGGTTCTTCTTTAGTACTAGTGCAAACATGACATATTTGAGGTGAAGAGGGGATCCCAACTCCCTCTCAAAGGTTACTGTACTGATCTCAGTAGCGCACTACCTTATGTTATCCCCAATCTCAATATGCATATGGAGATCTTTCTCCTTCAGGTCATTGAAAAACTCTCTCCGCCTTATAATGTGGAATGGGGCACCTAAGTCCAAGTAGCACACACTCCCCATCACAGTGTTGGCCATGCATGCGATAAGGGTTAATTATAGCTCAAAATGTGAAGCCAAAGCTTCACATGCTACTCATCTTGAGTTCTTCTTGCTATACTTTTTGTGTGGACACTTTTTAGCATAGTGCTCAAATTCATGACAACTAAATCATTTTATTTTGGACAAGTCTTTCTTCTTCCCCCCTTGGATGGATTCTGGTTTGTTTTGATATTTCTTCCCTTTCCCTTTTTTCCCTTTCCAACTAATGCAAAATTTTATTCATCCTCTCCCTTGGATGAGGTTCCATCTCTGGTATTCCATCTGATCTCTTCTTGTACCAAATTTGACCAAAAGCGTTCCCAATGCAGTAGTTTCTCCCTCTCATTCATTGAGTTCTGGCAGCTATGCCAACTTTTGGGAAGGCCTAGAAGAACTAGTCTCACCAGGTCTTCTTCTGCAACATTCACACCAACCCCTCCTAGCTCATCCCAAACTTGTGTAAATCTGGTGAGATACTGCAGAATAGTGTCATTCCTTTGCGTCTTGTTGTTTCGAAGTTTGTCTTTGAGGGCCTGTTTTCTATGGTCACTCTTTCTCAAATATCTATGTTAGTGCCTTCCACATTGCGGAAGGAGTTTCTTTCCCATGGAGATTTAAGGCAATATGGTCTTGCACTCCCTCTAAGATTATTCTCCTCACCTTCACTATATATTTCTTCCATAAAGATAGGTTTTGAGCATCAACTGATCCTGGTTTTGCAATGTTTGTCTTGAAATATTCTAGCAATCAATTGTCATCAAGAACCACCTCCATGCGATCCTTCCATGCAATGAAATTAGAGCTGCATTCCAAGGCATACTCTAATCTCATCATGTTGAAGGTCATTCTCCCAACTATGTGTTAGCATTATGATGTATGTGTTGTACTTGATGGCAACCCACTTGTAGCAGAACAACTCTCTTGTATATGGTAACTAGATGAATCTACAAAAGAGATATCAGATGTGACAGAATGCATGAGCATGACAGGAGTGTTTTCAAGGAATCAGCTCAGAAAGAACTCACTCAGATGACAGATCACAGTACTACAGGTTAACAACACAGAGTTATAGATCAGACTACTCAGAATGAAGGAAAAGAGGTATACGCAGGTTCACCATTGACCAAGCCACGTATACACACGGGTTCACTATGTACAAGTCGCGTATACGTACACACGCACCTTCACAAAAGGAAAAGGGTGTATACCTTGGAAAACTAAGTTTGTAATGAAGTATTTGGTCCATGGTACTGGTCCAAGGTATCTGGTCTGAGGTATTGACCCTTGGTATTTGGTCCAAGGTATTGGTCCTAAGTGGTTTTGGTCCATGGTATTGAGTAAGGCCTAAAAACTATAAAAGGAGGAGAAGATCATTAGGCCAAGGAGTGCAAGTATCAAATATCTGATGAAGTGTGAGATCTAGTATGCAAGTTATTGTGTTATGGTGCATTGCTAGATCTGAACCAAGGAAGAACCTTAGTAGATGATGAGGAACTAGATCTAATGATGGATCAGGATCTTAAGGCGTAAAATGAACTATAATTATGTGTTTTTGCTCATGAATATTATAGATCTGAATACTAATGCATATATTATTCTGTAAATGATATGATCTGGGTTTGACTGAAGTTTGGAATAGTTGTAATGTTTAAATCATCATTTACAGATCTATACTTAGGTTCACTTGAGAAAAGGGGCGTATACACGCATGTTCTGCATATCAAAGCAGCGTACACATAGGTTCACTTTGAGGAAAGTGCGTATGCATGTAGTTTTGACACATGGAGGTAGCATATACCTTATAAAATATGTTTTAGTTTCTTCTGTTTGCTGTTGTAGTGTTCTAGGTTATGGCTTGGGTTTTGGTTACTGTATTCTGGTGACAACATTATGAATGATCAGATTGATGGAATGATTGATTGATTCGGTTGTGGTTGGTTTAAAAGGAGATTGGTTGATGCGGATATATTTGATGATTGAATGATGTTGTTGATGGATCCAGTCTGAAAATTTATGAAACATGGTCCCTGGAGAAAAGAGAAGGATGTAGCCTTCTGTAGGCCGACACCTACGTACTAGTAAACATATCAACTAGTAAAAGAGATTGGGGGTTGTAGCTTCCTTCCAGTAGAAGCTGGAGAATGAGAGAAGGTTGTAGCCTTCTGCAGGTAGAAGCCTGCGTACTGATATAAGACTGCACCAATAAAAAAATTGTAAACAAAATATTCTTATTATTAAAAGAAGACAGAGACGATTGCAGCAGGTGGTTTTCACCCACATTGGGTTTCAACCTTATATCTTGGTGTTCATGTGTGTTTCTTATGTGTGATGATCTATTCTATTTTTACTGCACCTGGTTACTGTTTATATGGTTAGTGAAGTTTTGATACACTGATTAACGATCCACATATGATGAATTAATTGAATCATAAGTTTACTGGATATACGCTAGTTGCATTAAACACAGTTACGTGTACACACGAGTTCCCTTAATTGAACTAGCGTATATGAATATGATTATGGAAATGAAAAATTATTGATTTGCTAACACTGATCCCACCCCCCCCCCCCCCCTTTCCTTAGTATTATTTCCAACAATTGGTATCACAGCAGGTCCTTCAGAAGAAGCTTGATCGCTTGAAGGAAGATCCATCATCATGAGTAATCAAGAAAGTGGGGGATCCATCAAATCGCCAATCTTTGATGGGAGCAACTTGGTTTATTGGAAGGTAAGAACCACAACCTATATTCAATATCTTGGAAAAAATTTCTGGGAAATCATGGAAGGAGGATATACATTTCCATCAACAATTTCTACAGATACAACAAGTAAAAAGAAATATGAAACCAATGCCAAGGCTATCAATATATTATTGGGTAGTCTATCACAATCATAGTTTGTCAAAGTTATGCAACTCAAATCAAAGAAAAAAATAAGGGACAAAATCATTGTAATCTACGAAGGAGACTCTCAGGTAAAACGTGCTAAACTGCAAACTCTCAGAATTCAATATAAAACTCTCAAGATGCACAATGATGAAATTAAAGCTAGTTACTTCTTACGTATAGATGAGATTGTTAATTGTATGAAGAATTTGGGTGAAGAGATAAAGGAAGTTACCTTAGTTGAAAAAGTTTTAAGATCCCTATTTGCTAAATTTGAATCAAAAGTATTTTCCATAGAAGAAAAGCATGATCTACAGACTATTACTATGACACAGCTTCATGTAATCTTAACTGCCTTTGAGATGAGAAAAGGAGGTCCATCAGATATGAGAGAAGCCACATTTAAAGCTTCGGCAAAAGGAAAAGAAGAACTCAATGAATCAGGACATATTTCAGAAGAAGAAAAGGAAACAAACTTTGTCAAGTGTGGAGCTATAAAAAGGGTCTCTTTCATCTCTAGTTACCTCACATTAATATGTCAATTCGGGAACGTTTTGCTATTTCAAAGAGTGTCTCAGTTTGAGGCTATCATTTTCCAGAGTAATGCTAGTAGCACAGTGTTGGAAAATACAAGAGTAAATGGATGCTTGTTTACAGCTTAACTACTTCAAAAGGCTAAATCACACGTTCAGAACATTAAGAAATTTATCAGTCAAGGGTTCAGTAGCAATAACCCATCCCTTTAGAAACTGATGGAAAAGGAAATCAGAGAGCAGATCAGGGGTCTGGGAGCCAGAAAACAGATGCCGATGCTCACTACAGCTTGATATCGTTCTTCACACCAATAACAAGAAATGGAACGACAGATAAGAAATAGAACGACAAAGAAATCGAACATCAATGAAATGGAACAACAACCTTGAAATGGAATGGCAAACCTAAAATGGAACAACAAATCTAAAATGGAACAACAAGTCTGAAATGAAACAACAATTCGGAAATAGAATAGCAGTCAAGAAATAGAACAACAACTAAGTCTAACAAGCCGTAAGTCTATCAAATCAATTGCATTAATCATAACCAAACGTCAATCCTTCATTCTTAAAGATGTACACACAAATGGAACAGCACTGAAAACCATAGAGACACAACATACTCAAATAGTAATCTGATTCAGTTGTCACTTCGGTTAGAAAGAATACGATTGCATTTCAAGATAGAACAACAGTGTTCAAAAATCCAGTAATCACAGAGAACAGAGCTTCCAAGATGAATTTTGTAATGTTAAGGAACAAGCGCATAACACAAAAGCTCTGTAATGGAACAACAACAGTATTCTGTAGAAACTAACCGTATTATATCAACACCTAAAAGAACAGTGACATGATGCAACGTTAATACAATACTTTTGTCTTTGGAAACCTTAATGAATTAAACACGACAGAGCATTTGATGTAAACTTTATAAAACACATCAGATTACCAGATTATGTTGATAAGCAAACCACACAAAAACTACGCGTAATGGTACAAGAGAAAATGTCCTCCAGGGCTGGGCCCTTAGCCTCCAGGGGTACACCGCTTGAAGTTATTCGAGGCTCAAAGATGAAAGAGTAACGAAGTTTGTATTAATGCATCAAGTAAAATTATAGTAGAGCAGTTCTTAATAAGACACGATAATCAAAGTTTTGATCTTTAAAGGAAATTACATAAAGGCATAACAACATTTCCTTAGCTAACAGTGCTGCCCCTTAGAAATAGATAAAACAACGATCCCTTAGGATCAAGGATCCCAAGGGATTTGCAGAACCGTTAACCCTCAGTCATTTCTTCTCTTTTTTGCGCCGAGCTGATAATTCTGCTTCCTTTCCCGGGCTGATCCGTTTTGATTTGGTTTGCATGCGGTCTCCCGTTGAAGAGACAACAGTTAACCCGTCTTTGTATTTTCATTTAGAACGGGAAATTCTCGTTTTTTCTCCCTCATGCACAAGGAAACGACAATTGTCAGCGTTCTCGTCTTGCATATTAATCTCACATGTTTTATTACAATTCTTTATCGTTTTCTAAGTTCATGATGCAAAAAGGCTTGTAAGTTCTAATGAAAAGATACTGAAATAACCATCAAAACATACATTCTTTAGTACTCCACACACCCCCTTGCTTACCCTTTTTCATGGCCTCATGAAAACATTGTAGTTGACGTGTAAGACAGTGAGTGAGTAGGTTGGAGATGGAATCTCATGTGAAGGCCTAGAACCATGATGCGTAACTAGGTAGTCAAAGAAATGGCATGTCTGACCCTCAGGCATCTCATACAGGGCTTGGTATCCGGGTGCAGGATGCCAAATAATTGGACTCCGGAACCTATATCCTAACCAGGATGGCCCTGCCCTCAAAAAAATTTCGCCATAGAGGGGCAAGCGGTTGGCAGCTAGTTTAAAATTCTCATACTTAAATGGTTCTCTGAGCTGGATATTCGGATTAGATATTCGATATTGAAATTTAGCTACATCAATGGCAGGGTATTTGATAGAGGAGAAGTATTCTAATCCTTGCCGAACAATTTCCTCATGCATGGGTCCTAATGCTTCAATCACTCCTGGAGTCTTCATGAGGTTTCTATGTCTCCTCCATAACTGTGCTGGATCCCTAGGCTCAGCTCTTATCCATAAATCTAACCCGTTTTCTTGTCTTTGAAAAGCATTATAGGCTTCGAGCCATTTAATTTGATTAACTGCAAATGAAATAATTACCTGTAATTGAATGTCCCCAACAAAAGGGCCAGGGTTTAGCTCGGTCTCCTGTTCTAGTACAAGGTTATGTAAATAAAATTCACACAGTCGTTTCTGAACTTTTGCCCCGTAGTGCTTACAGCAGTTTATGAAATCATTTATGGTGTTAATTTGTATGGGAGCACCTGCTTTAACAGCCTTTATTTTCAATTGCAAATATCTTTCCATTAAAAACAAGGCATAGTTCTTAGCAGGGGCTCTACATGCTAGGACGTCATTGTATAAAGAACACAAGGTATCCATCTGTTTGATAACTACATCTAACCTACGGGTTACCTTTGCGACTTTCTCTTGTTCCTTTCACCACCCTTCAAAGGCCTAGCTTTCGGATAGATTGACGTTCCTTAGCTGCTACTGTAGCTCTTCATATTTTTCTTGGGTGACCGTTTGCTCTCTAAGCTTTTCTGCTTCTTGCTGAGCTTGCTTCAAACCCTTTTGTAGGGTTATTTTTTTTGGATCCCTTTTCCATGCAGCAGTGGAGTCCGGGAGCTTTACCTAAACTTTCCTATTGCGCTGCTTTGAGTTCAAAAACCTTATTACTCCCGAAAGTGGTGCCTCCTTCTGAATTTCCTTATCACGGGTCAACATATCATCCATTTCTATTTTAACACGAACATCAGTCCATTGTTGTTCCTTTTCAATTGGAACAACAGTCTGTTTCTCAGCATCATTTGGAACAACAACTTGGCTTTTGACGGGGTTTTGAACAACAAGATGCATTCTGGTCCTCCGCCCCTTGCCCTTAAGGGGTTTTGCTAGAGTGGTCAGATTTTTACTTCCTGAAGTCCCTTTTACCCTTTGCCTTGCCTTTAGAATCCTAATCTGCTGGTGGAGTTGGACTATTATGTTCGATAATCTCTGCTGTTCCTTTCGCAATTCCCTTATTTCCGCCATTTCCTCAGAAGGAACAACAGGCTGTTTACTGTGGTCTGGCATGTGGCTAGTTTCCCGATTTTCTTCCTGGGGTGTTTCTTCACTGTTCTGATCTGGTTATTCTTGGGCAAGAACCCTAATTGGTTCTGTTATTTTTTGGGTGACTTCTTTTTCTGCCCTTATTTCCTCCGGACTTTCTTCTGGTGCCTTCTGGTTAGGAACAGATTGTTCCTGTTCAGCATTTTCTGACATATTCTCATCATGAACAGGCATATTTTCTTCTTTTGCCTCCTTTGCATGTGATTCCTCGGGTGCATTTTTCTCCTAGGGTTTCTCTCCAACATGGAGGTTTGATGGACTGGAAGGTTGGCCATATTCACCTATATTGGCCAAAACTTTGGCCAATTCATCTTCTCCTAATGGGTCTTGTAATGGGATGCCTTCCTGCTGTTCCATTTCCTCCTCCTGCTCGGACTGCCCAGTTTTTTTCTTTGTCTCATTCTTCTTCAGATTGCTTGTCTTCTTCCTCTTTTTCTTCTTCTTCTTTTGCAGATTGCTCTGCCTCTTCTTCTTCTTCCTCTTCTGCAGATTTCTCTGCCTCCTCTTCTTTTTCTTCTGTAGATTGCTCTGCCTCTTCTTCCTTTTCTTCTGCAGATTCCTTTGCCTCTTCTTCCTGCATTTCTGTCTCATTGTCTTCCTTTCCTGACCATGGGGGTTGCTCATCTTCTATTTCTATCGGCTGACTGGTGCTTTCTTGGGGCTTCTCCAGCCCCCCTCGTAGCCGTGCTAGCCAGACCGATTTCCTGTGCTTTTCTGGTTTCTCGAGTCTGCTGGTGACATGTTTCCGCTTTGCCGATTTCTTGTGTTTTTCTGGACGCTTGGGTGTGCTGGTGACCTGTTTTCGCTTTTCTGAACGTTCAGGTGTGCTGGTGACATGTTTTTGTTTTGGGGGTGGTGTGGCCAATCCCCCATTTATAATGGCAATTAGCTCTTCCCAGCTGCTTTGCTGCTGGGTGAGGCTATGGTTGACTATCAACCGAATCAATCCATGATGACTAACAACTGACTCTACATGTTGTGCCTTTTTCATGCTCCGTGCAACGTCATGAAGTAATGAATTCAACAATGCAGGTAAATTTACAGAGCATTTTTGTTTTAGAACAGCTAAGAGTTTAAGATGTTGTGGTCTTACCACGTCTTTTCTGCCTTCATAGGTGATGTAGCTTTGGAAGGTCTTTGCTAATTCTGCCCACAACTCTCCTAGTGCTGCTGGCAGAACCCCCTTTCCTCGAATTGTCAGGCTCTGTCCCTCGTCCTGGAATATTTCTATAATCTTCTGCAACCTCTCCTTTTTTAACGTCCATACTAGTCCAATGGCTGGCAATCCCGAGAATTCTGCGATTATGTCGTCTGTGACTGCTATGCGTCTCCCCCTCACTGTGGAGTGGTCCTCTTGCAAGTTCTGTAAGAATTCAATTGCCACTGTCTCGTTAGACTCTTGCAAGTGGTTAAGATAGGTCAACCATCCTGCTCTTGCCAGCATTTCCCGGGCAGCAGCAGAGACTGTTAACACTTGCGGTTCTCTCCGAATTGATCTTCCTCCCATGGTTTCGCTGTAAATTCTCAAAGGAACGACAACTGTTTGTGCTGTTGAAACACAGAGAAGATGACGGACGCAAAACTTGTTCAAACTCTAATGCTGCAGAGTATACAGTGGAAATGGCTTTGAACAACACGTCATGCAGAAAAAAAAGAAAAAAGAAATAGCATACCGTTGAGCCGTGTTATACCCCAATACACAACTTCCTGAATAGTGGGCTGACACGTAATCCAGGGAATGATGAGGTTAACCTCCCCCCCGCAATGTGATAGGTTGTCCCAGCCATCAAATAAAGGATCAGCGCTCGCTCTGCAACAAAGTCTTTAAGGAACAGCGTATGACAATATGCCATGTTTACAAAAGTAGCATATTACTGAAATCGAGGTGTAGAGTTGCGTCGCTTTAATACGTAAGAGACTGCGGTGATATGATGCAAGGTTGGGGATAAGACATTTGTTGTAAATAGAGAGTCTCATTTGGTCATTGTCAATGGTTCTGTCATGATTGGTGATAATATATATTCGTGCGTTATATGGTTGGGGAAATAACATATAATTGATTACCACGACATAAGAAACAAAAGGGTTCTAATAACTTACCTATTGGTGTAAATAATGTGGCTTCAATACCATTAACAGTGCTCTGCTACCGACAGGTGTCCATAACCTTGGCAGAGTTGTTTATTTCACCCATGGAACCATAATCCTTTGTGTATGCTTAGGGAATGTTGTGTAATGTCAAAATGTAGGCCATTATGCTGGCTTGGTGACCAGTAAGCCATAATGCCATTCACAAGGAAGGAGCGAATAGTGGGCGGGCTGGCTCGTGATGAGACCTCCTATTCCAAGGGTTGTTTGTTTGATATACCTTTTGGACCATATCCTTGGTGTGGCGGCCATAGTGGGAATGCCACTTCACTTTTGTCCTCATGATCATGGTAGGCCAGCTCTTAATGAGACTTCCTATCCTGCATTTGAAAATTTATAAGTCATGTTTGCACTTTTTTTCTTTGTTTTTCATGAAGTGCCTTCCCTATTTATACACAAAGGGTGGTTCAACACTCCTTAAGAGTAGGAATGGTGGAAGAAGTCTTAACATCCCAATAGGAAGATATAAACCCTTTGCTCTTATTCCTGAATAATAATCAAAGAGGATTAAAAGGGACCAACATGATACAGATAACCAATCAGAGCAGAATTAGTAGAACAATGACAACAAAAGATGATGAATAAGCATGTCTTTCCTTCTGTCCTCTTACCAATTCAGGGCAATTTCTTATAAATATAGCGATTTATGATTGATTGATTTCATTATGTTGTGATTTTGTTTCCATTACATAAGTGCATAGCTGTATTCCAAAAGACTTGAAAGAACAGGAACAATAAGCATCCTCAATTTAGAACAACAAATGGAACAAGCTGTTTCACAGGGAGAGAAAAAGCATACAAGTGGTGTTCCTTTTGAGAAAAATGAACAACAAAAGTTCACAAATGTTGTTCCTTTGGAAAAGGAACAGCAGCACACACACGTACCGTTCCTTTGGAAAAGGAACAACATGAATTACACACACTGTTCCTTTCAAAAAGGAACAACAAAGCACACCAATGCCGTTTCTTTGGAAAATGAACAACAAATGTCAAAAATACCGTTCCTTTGGAAAATGAACAACAACGATAAAAAATGATGTTCCTTTTCCAAAGGAACAAAAAAACCAGCAAATCTCGTTCCTTTGAAAAAGTAACAGTAGAAATGAAAAACGCTGTTCCTTTGGAGAAGGAACAACAAAACAAGCATATGCCATTCCTTTGGAAAAGGAACAACCGAGATAAAAAATGTTGTTCCTTTGGAGAAGGAACAACAAAAACATACAAATGTCGTTCCTTTGGAAAAGGAACAACAGTAATCGAAAATGTTGTTCCTTTGGAAAAGGAACAACAAAACACACAGAAATGCCATTCCTTTCGAAAAGGAACAACAGAAATCGAAAATTTTGTTCCTTTGGAAAAGGAACAGCAAAACATAGAGAAATGCTGTTCCTTTGAAAAAGGAACAACATAAATAAAAAATGCTGTTCCTTTGGAAAATGAACAACAAAAACACACAAATGCCGTTCCTTTGGAAAATGAACAACAGAAATAAAAAACGCTGTTCCTTTGGAAAAGGAACAACAAAAACACACAAATGCCGTTCCTTTGGAAAAGGAACAACATAAATCAAAAATGCTGTTTATTTGGAAAATGAATAGCAAAAACACACAAATGCCATTCCTTTGGAAAAGGAACAACAGAAATAAAAAATGCTGTTCCTTTGGAAAAGGAACAACATAAATAAAAAATGCTGTTCCTTTGGAAAAGGAACAACAGAAATCAGAAATGCTGTTCCTTTGGAAAATGAAAAGGAACAGTAGAAATCAGAAATGTTGTTCCTTTGGAAAAGGAACAATAGAAATAAGAAATGCTGTTCCTTTGGAAAAGGAATAACAGAAATCAGAAAAATGCTGTTCTTTTGGAAAAGGAACAACATAAATCGTAATAGCAAAACGTTGTTTCAAAGATATGTACAAAAATAACTCAAGAAATTATGTACAAACTGTAAAGAGAAGTAAATTCCTTAATGAAATACAGGTGAGGAAGACTTCTCTTCCTCCCCCAAAATCTCCATATCTAAATCTTGGCGTAGCTGTTGGCAGAAGGACTCCCGAGTGAGTGGTTTGCGATAGAGACGAACTCGGTGGCCATTTTCCTTGAAGGCATATCCAGAACCATCAATAGTGATTAGAGTAAGGGTACCATTGTTATGTACCCTCTGGATTTCATATGGTCCCAACCAACGAGTCTGGAGTTTCCCGGGGAAGTCCTGAAACCTAGAGTCGTACAAAAGAGCCCAGTCTCCTTTGTGGAAGACTTTATTTTTAATGAGAGCATCATGCCATTTAGCTCTCTACTGCTGGATCAGAGCAGTGTTTTGAAGTGCAGAGAGCCTAATTTCGTCCAGCTCATTGATCTGCTGTAGTCGATTAATCTGTGCCTCAGTTAGGTCTAAGCCAACTTCCTGTGCTGTTCGTAATATTTGGATTTCGAATTCTATGGGGAAAATGGGTTGTTTTCCAAACACTAGCTGATAAGGTGAGTAACCAGTGGTACTCCTCCATGTTGTTCTGTAAGCCCACAGTGCTTCAGGTAGTATGGCAGCCCAATCACGTCTATGTGATGCAATAGTTTTTGTTAGGATTGTTTCTATTATTTTATTGCTGCTTTCTACCTGTCCATTTTCCTGTGGGTGGTATGGAGTAGTGATTTTATGCTGGACATGATAGTTGTTGAGTGTTGCAGCTATTCTGTTTCCAACAAACTGTGGTCCACCGTCTGTAATTATCTATCTTGGAGGGCCATAACGTACAAATACATGGAACAGGAACTGTATGACAGAGTCCTTTGTAGCTCTTGGCAATGCCTCTGCTTTAACCCACTTGGTGACATATTCTGTTGCCACCAAAATGTATGTTTTCTGGTTTGATGATGGGTTGATTGGTCCGATGAAATCAAGAGCCCATCTCTTGAATGGTTCGATGACTAGCTGCGGTTTCAGAGGCATCTCATCAGACTGACTAGGGCATCCTGCTCTCTGGCAACTGTCACAGGCTTGGACAAATTTCTTTGCATCTTTGAAAATCGTGGGCCAATAATACCCTGTTTGTAGTACTTTATGTCCAGTTTTGTGATCGGCGAAATGTCCACCACATGGTCTATCATGGCAGGCTTTCAAAATGTCAAAGATTTCATCCTCTCGAACGCATCTCTTGATATGCATGTCTGCCCCTGTGTGAAACAAATAGCCCCCCAATCCAAGAAAATCTAGTACTTTTCCGAACAATCTGTTTTCGCTCATTAGGGGTTAGATGCTTTGGTAGCTTACCTACTGCTAGGTAATTGGCAACATCAGCATACCAGGGTGTTTGAACAACCACAACAAACAGATGCTCGTCCCGAAATTGATCTTCAACTGCTGTTGCATCAACTGGCTTTGGCATTCTTGAGAGAAAATCAGCTACAGGATTTTCTTTTCCACGTCGATCCTTGATTGTAATATTAAATTCCTGCAATAAAATCAGCCATCTAGTTATTTTGCCATTTATGATAGGCTTGTTTGCTAAATATTTTATGGCAGAATGATCTGTGTACAAGATAACTGGATATCCAGTAATGTAATGTCTGAACTTATTGACAGCATGTATTACGACTAGAAATTCTTTTTCAGTAACAGTGTAGTTTAATTCAGCAGGGGATAAATTTTTGCTAATGTAATAAATTGCATATGGTTTTCTATCCTCTTCCTGCCCAAGGACTGCTCCAATGGCTATATCTAAGGCATCAGATGATATCTGAAATGGAAAATCCCAATTTGGTCCTCGAAGGACTGGGGCTTTGGATACGAGCTTCTTCAGATCCTTGAAAGCACGTTCACATTTTTCTGTCCAAAGAAAATCAACGTTACCAGTTAGTGCATACAAAGGTACAACAATACGTGAATAATGTTCTACAAACCTCCTGTAATAACCAGAAAATCCAAGAAAACTACGTACCTCTGTTTGAGTGGTGGGAGTAGGAATGAACAAAAGTATTTGGATTTTGGATGGGTCTACCTGAATGCCAGTTGCTGAAATATAGTGTCCTAGAATAAGTCTTTCCGTCATCATCATATAACATTTTTCATGGCTTAAACAAAGCCTAGTAGCAATGCAGCGTTGTAGGACTTTTTCTAGTGTATCCAGTGTTGGATCGAAATCATCGCCGTATGATGTAAAGTCATCCATATATACTTCAAGTCCTTCATTTATTAAGTCTGCAAAAATGCTAAGGATAGCCCTTTGGAATGTGGCAGGGGCATTGCATAAGCCAAAAGGTAAAACTCGATAGGCAAATGTTCCCCAAGGACAAGTAAAAGTAGTTTTGTCTTGGTCTTCAGTGGCAATCTATATTTGATTGTACCCACTGAAGCCATCGAGGAAAGAAAAGAATTTCTTTCCTACCAAAGTGTCTAATACTTGGTTGATGAATGGGATAGGGAAGTGGTCTTTTTGTGTTGCTTTATTTAGCTCCCATTTACTATCAGAGATAGGGTAGATAAAATTAACATCTAAAAGTTTTTGAAGTTCAGCTTTTACCACATCTTTTATATGAGGATTTAGTCTTCTCTGAGGCTGTAGAATAGGTCTTGCATCTTTTTCTATGTAAATGTGGTGTGTACATAACTGGGGGTCAATTCCTTTCATATCAGGGTAGTCCCATGCAAATGCTTCTTTATATTTCCTCAACATATGGATGAGCTTCATTTCTTGTTCGGATGTGAGGTTGGCATTAATGTTTAAGGTTTTTCCCGGTTCAATTTCCACAGTTTTACTATTTGAAATCGAGGTGACAGGGATTGTATGATCATGTGTATCTTTCAGAGGATCTTCTTCTAATTCATTATCAAATGGTGCTTTTATCATATGACATTGTGTGCGAAATGTGAGTTTAGTTTGACTAATGAAATTATTGATGGCATTGTCTTCTGTTTGGTCTTTGAAATCAAGTGCTTCTTGTATAGCTAATGGAGATCTAATGTTATCAGTAAGATATGATACAGGGTGCCTATTAGTTTTGACTATTGTGACACTTGGCTGCGCTGGGGGATATAAAACTAAGTTCTTGATATCTGTTCCCCTGGTTATGATCATATTTCCTTGCCGACAGCCAATATAGGCATCGACAATGGCGAGCCAAGGTCTTCCTAAAATCAATGGATGTCCATCAAGTCAGATTTTGGGATTTATTATCAGAAAGTCGGTTGGATATTCCCAGGAGTCAACAAAGACTATGACATCATGTAGTATGCCCTCTGGCCTAACCACAGATCGGTCAGCCAATTCTAACAAAGTTGAGGTGGGTTCTACAGATGTAATGCCTAGCTTTTGGCAAGTAGTGGTTGTTAAGATATTGATTGCAGCTCCAAGATCAACTAAGGCATTGGACAGGGTTTGACCATAAATTTGGACAATTACTATTGGGTTTCCTGGGTCTTCGTATTTAATGGGCATTTCTTTTCCTGATAATAAGTCAGATAGAGTGCCGACTACTTGGACTCTTGGATTATTTGTTATATTCCTCCTTGGTCTTTTTATGCACAATTCTTTGATAGTTTTTGCGTATATCGGGATGCCTTGAATGGCTTGGAGGAATGGAATTTTTATGTACAAATTTTGTAATTCTCCAAGAATGTCAAAATCAGGATGCTGTATAGGTCGAGGTATGACTAATCGTTATGGGAATGGGGGAGAGGATGTGATTGCTTGATTATGAGTTTGTTGTTTATTCACATCCTCTTCATGTGACAGATGTTCTCTAGGTAACTAATCTTCAACCTGAACTGTCTTATCTCCCTCGGTTTGAATAATATGCCCAAATCTTAACTGAAGATAATTACACTCCCTCAGATCACCTCCTACTTCTGGTGTTCCTATGATTTGGAGATATTGGACCGGTCTGTTATTTGGGTTGGGGTTGGGTTGGGCTGGGAGTTGCGGTCTCAGATTAGACTAGGGATTTTGTTGTAAAGCTGGCAGTGTCGGTTGAGGGAGAGGAATAGTTCCTATTGGCTGATGCATTGGTCTCTGCCAGTTTGTCTGCCAAGCTGAGCTTTGTGAAGTAGGGGGAGTCAATTGTGGTGGGTATGGGTTGTTTTACCAATATGGTGGGGTATAAGAACGGTTCGGCCAACCAGATTGGCTTGCCTGATTCAGCCACGGGTTTGAGGAAGGAAACGACTATGGTGACCATTTTGGAAATGGGGGTTGAAATTGACTTTGCCACATGTTATACTATTGAGCATTATACTATGGAGACTAAAAAGAAGAAGTTGGGTTTGGAAACATACCAGATTGTCGCGGCTGCCACTAACGGCGCTGATTGAGCAAATACACCAATTCTGGCTCTTCTTCTGCTTCCTTATATACTGCTTTCAGTCCAGGCAGTGAGGGACAACTTTCCGTAGGGCGATATTTTGTACAAATGGCGCATGTTTGGACTGCATCCAGTGGAAACTCCTTATGGCTATGCTTCTTCCTGCATCTGGGACAAAAGATTTCCAAATTTTGTTCTGCCTCCATTTGCTTCTGCTTAGCCTGCAAAATATCCAATTGTGTAGTTAGTGTCCCTAGTATATCAGTTTTAAAATTTTCCAATAAATTTCCAATTTCCACACGCGTTACTCCTTTTGACGAGATTTTATTATCTCTTACAAACCGATCATGTTTTGCCGGTTTTACTTGTGTGCTGCCTCTCGAGCTCCTGATACATAAATCAATAATGTCAGCAAAACTTTCTTGATAAATATCTCCTTTTCCCATGATGTTTAATGTTTCGATCCATTGTTCCTTCATGCCCCTTATTAATGCTGTTTTCAAGACGTTATCAGGTAAAGGCAATGATGCATAGGGATATCTTTGTAGATTATACTGGAAACGTTCCACATACTCCTCTAATGTTTTTTTTGGTCTAGCTATCATCTGGAGTATTTCATTCTTCAGTTCTCTAGACCTGCAATAGTCCTGATATTTTTTTAGAAAGGATTCTTTCATTTGTTCCCAGTTATTTATAGCCCCGCCACCTAATCCCATAAACCATCTTAAAGCAGCCCCTTTTAGCATAGAGGGAAATAGTTTCAGTTTCTGGGGGTCGGTGGTGTAATCGTATCCCCTGTACAGTACATCAAATTCAAATAAAAATGTATTCGGGTCTTCTGATGTAAGCCCGTGGAATGTAGGGATATGTTGAAGAGGGATTGCTTTCATAGGCGCATTTGCTGCAGAATCCACTATGGGGTATTGTAATGTAGAGGTTTGGGTGTTTGGTTGGTTTTGAGCCATTGGGTCGAATATATGCCAATAACCTTCTGGGATATCTAGGAGGGTATTTCTAGGTTGAGAGGGAATGACTTTAACAGGAATAGTTTTAATAGCACTTCCTCTATCTGGGACTATTGTCTGAGGAGATTGGGTTTCTTCAACGGTGATTTTTGCAGCACTTCCTTTGTCCGGGCTGTTCAATGGCTGAGTTGTCCCAAGAGGAGATCTCGGTTCCTCGGTTTCCCCTGTCTCTCCTCCTCCTTCACAAAGATTACTGAAATTCCCTTCCTGCAATAGCTCTGGAGTAGACTTTTCAATTTCTTGAAAGTCCTGCTCTTCAGTTTGACTATGCACCTCAGTAAAGGCTATAGATGGTGAACCTGTGGCCTGAAGGGAGCTAGCAGGCTGTTTAGAAATAACTCTCCTGGGTCCTATTGAGGGTTGATATTCGGCTTTCTTGTAGATTTCGTCTATGAAGGTTGATCGGCCAAGGGTCACCGACCCCTTAGCTTTTTTTGGCTTGGGTAGAGGTTTGGAATTTTTTTCTGCCTTTTTCTACTTAGTCATGCACTCAAATTAACTACTAAATCCCACTTAAAAAAATAGCAACAAATCTGTAGGAAAACGGGCAAAGGAGCAGGGCTTTTACATGCTCCACACGTAGGTTCTTACCTTCTGTTTTCAAAACCCAATTCTTCCCTAGCAGGTTCGTACACTACTTTGAGAAAAAGAACAAATGGCTACACTCTTTCCCCAGCAACGACGCCAAAATGTGGAACTATAAAAAGGGTCTCTTTCACCTGTAGTTACCTCACATTAATATGTCAATTCGGGAACATTTTGCTATTTCAAAGAGTGTCTCAGTCTGAGGCTATCATTTGCCAGAGTAATGATAGTAGCACAATGTTGGAAAATACAAGAGTAAATGGATGCTTGTTTATAGCTTAACTACTTCAAAAAGCTAAATCAGACGTTCAGAACATTAAGCAATTTATCAGTCAAGGGTTCGGTAGCAATAACCCATCCCTTTAGAAACTGATGGAAAAGGAAATCAGAGAGCAGATCAGGGGTCTGGGAGCCGGACAACAGATGCCGATGCCTACTACAGCCTGAGATCATTCTTCACACCAATAACAAGAAATGGAACGAAAAAGAAATCGAACAACAATGAAATGGAACAACAACCTTGAAATGGAACGACAAACCTAAAATGGAACAACAAATCTAAAATGGAACAGCAAGTCTGAAATGGAACAACAATTCGGAAATAGAATAGCAGTCAAGAAATAGAACAACAACTAAGTCTAACAAGCCGTAAGTCTATCAAATCAATTGCATTAATCATAACCAAACGTCAATCCTTCATTCTTAAAGATGTACACACCAATGGAACAACACTGATTACTGATACATTATGGAACAACACTGAAAACCATAGAGACACAACATACTCAAATAGTAATCTGATTCAGTTGTCACTTCGGTTAGAAAGAATACGATTGCATTTCAAGATAGAACAACAGTATTCAAGAATCCAATAATCACAGAGAACAGAGCTTCCAAGATGAATTCTGTAATGTTAAGGAACAAGCACATAACACAAAAGCTCTGTAATGGAACGACAACAGTATTCTGTAGAAACTAACCGTATTATATCAACACCTAAAAGAACAGTAATATGATGCAACGTCAATACAATACTTTTGTCTTCAGAAACCTTAATAGATTAAACACAACAGAGCATGTGATGTAAACTTTATAAAACACATCAGATTACCAGATTACGTTGATAAGAAAACCACACAAAAACCACGCGTAATGGTACAAGAGCAAGTGTCCTCCAGGGCCGGGCCCTTAGCCTCCAGGGGTACACCACTTGAAGTTGTTCCAGGCTCAAAGATGAAAGAGTAACCAAGTTTGTATTAATGCATCAAGTAAAATTACAATAGAGCAGTTCTTAATAAGACACGATGATCAAAGTTTTGATCTTTAAAGGAAATTACATAAAGGCATAACAACATTTCCTTAGCTAACAGTGCTGCCCCTTATATAAGGGTGACGAAGGAGATATCTAAATGCAGAAATAGATAAAACAGTGATCCCTCATGATTAAGGATCCCGAGGGATTCAGAGAACCGTTAACCCTCAGTTATTTCTTCTCTTTTCTGCGTCAAGTTGATATCTCCGCTTCCTTTCCCGGGCTGATCCATTTTGATCTGGTTTGCATGTGGTCTCTCGTCGAAGGGACAATAGTTAACCCGTCTTTGTCTTTTCCTTTAGAACGACAACTTCTCGTTTTTTCTCCCTCCTGCACAAGGAAACGACAATTGTCAGCGTTCTCGTCTTGCATATTAATCTCACATGTTTTATTACAATTCTTTATCGTTTTCTAAGTTCATGATGCAAAAAGTCTTGTAAGTTCTAATGAAAAGATACTGAAATAACCATCAAAACATACCTTCTTTAGTACTCCACATCAAGAAACTTCACCAGGGTTCCAGAAGATTCAGAGGTAAACTACCCTTCAAATGTTTTGCCTGTGGTAGAGTCAGTCATTATGCTGCCAAATGTTCTCATAAAGATAAATATGATAAAGGGAAGGAATCTACAAAATGGAATAGAAAACAAAGTGTAAGTAAAAAGAGCTACTATACTCATGAAGATAGTGATCGTTTATCAAATAGTGATGAAGATGAAAATAGTAATGACTATAGACTTCTGATGGCTTATGAAGATGATGATTTTTTGGATGCTTTAGATGAAGATGGCCTTTATGAAGAAATCTCTAAACTCAAAATCTGTTTAGAAGAAAAGAATATGATTATAGATACCTTGACATACCAACTTGCTAAAAGAGAAAAACATAATGAAAAGCTAGAATGTGAAATTGTGGGTCTAAGAAAGGATCTTGAGAAAAATAAAGCTCTCAATCTTAGATTTGCTAAAGGATTAGAAACCTTAAATGAAATTGTCAAAGTGCAATGCTCTCCTCTGATAAAGACAGGTCTTGGATATATCGAAGAAACATCTCAATCACAGAAGCCGTCAACCTCCACTAAAAGCTATCTTGATGCAACAAAGAGCAGTGAACAGTTCAACAATCATCAGCAAAGGCATAAAGTAGATCACTAGGTGAATCAAGTTCAATTTACTTAAAGGATGAGCAGAAGCCACAATCAACCTCAGGTAAATCATACTCAATTTGCTTCAAAGAATATTAATAGAAACTACAATCAATAGGTCAGTAGATTTGATAATCACGGGAACTTCTTTAATGGTCAATGTTTCTCATGTCATAATTTTGGACAGAAAGCTGCCCAATGTGCTGCTTACAAAACTATCACAACTAGAGAAGCAAAAAATCAAAGGAATGTGACAGGGATCAAGAAAGGCTCCTATAATAACTTTTCTCTTCTTGAAAATGAAATAGAATGCTCAATCTGTAACAACTTTGGCCATGAAAAATCTATATGCAAGTGTAAATTTCGACAAATATCTCAAAATGATCAAACTCCATTAAATCCGAAAATATGGAGAAAAAAAGAACAACAAACAGAAAGATGTGGTATAGCCTTGTATGCAGAAAGACAAGAAAACCAGTGGTACATCGACAGTGGATGCTCAAAACACATGACAGGTGACAGAGAAAAACTACACTCATATAATGCCTTAGAAAAGGAAAAGAGTGTCTCATTTGGAAATGACACTCCTGCTGTCATAAAAGGTAAGGGCTCTGTATTCTTGAAAGAAAAAGTTAAAGCTGGGAATGTTATGTATGTTGATGGTTTAAAGCATAATCTGTTGAGTGTGAGTCAAATGTGTGATCAAGGAAATGAAGTAGTGTTTCGATCAAATGGATGTGTTGTTCATCAGCTTGATACAGGAGAAACCGTGATTAAAGGGACAAGAACTCCAAACAACCTATACATACTCAAGGGAGGACAAAAACATTGCTATCTAAGCAAAAATGATGAAAACTAGCTATGGCACAGAAGATTGGGACATCTAAGCTTTTCTCAAATAAGAAAAGCATGCAGATTCCAGGCTGTTCGTGATCTTCTAGATATCAACATTCCTGAAAATACTATATGCAAATCATGTCAATTCGGTAAGCAAACCAGATCTCAATTCATCGAAAAGGAAGGGTCAGCTAGTAAGCCTCTTAAACTTGTTCATATTGATTTATGTGGTCCATCAAGGAAAAATTCACCTCGTGGAGAAGAATACTTTATATTGTTCATTGATGATTTTTCCAGAATGTGTTGGATAGGTCTTCTAAAGCATAAAGATGAAGAATTTGAAAAGTTCAAAGCCTCCAAAGCTTTGGTTGAAAATGAATCAGATCACAAAATCAAATGCCTCAGATCTAATCGAGGAAGGGAATTTACCTCAGATGAATTCTTTGATTTTTGTGAACAACATAGAATAAAAAGGAAGTTCTCCACCGCAAGAAATCCTCAACAAAATGGAGTGGTATAAACGATGAACAGAACTGTTCAACAAATGGCTCAGGCTATGCTAGATGAATCTGGAACTCCTGTAACCTTCTGGGGTGAAGCTGCATTGGCCACCGTCACTATTCTCAACCAAGGAAATGTTCGGGTAAACAACACTCAAACTCCACATGAACTTTGGTATGGTAAGAATCCTACTGTAAAATACTTAAAAAGTTTTTGGAAGCAAATGTTACATCAAAAGGACTGATGAAAAACTTGGTAAGTTTGAACCCAAAGCAGATGAAGGTATTCTTCTTGGTTACTCTTCCCGAAGTAAAGGATATAAATGTTACAATAAAAGACTTGGGAAAATTATTGAAAGTATTGATGTTGTGGTTGATGAAACATGCAAAAATCCAAAATAGATAAAAACCGAAGATTATGACAATGAAGAAGATGAGGATCATTTTCCCACATCAAATCACATTAGTTTTGAAGAAGAAACCAATGAAGCACCAGAAGAAGAGATAACGATAGAAGAAAAGACTCCGTCTAGGTATGTTCAGAAAAATCATCCAGAAGCTCAAATATTAGGGGACAAAGGGGCAGGTGTACAGACTAGAAGAATCATTGCCGAAGCTTCAAGCTATCTAGCATTAATATCTTCCACTGAACCTCAAAATGTAAATGAAATGTGCAGAGATGAATGTTGGGTCAAGGCCATGAATGAAGAGCTTGAGCAAATTGAAAAGAATAATACTTGGGAATTAGTTCCTAGACCTCATGATAAGAATATCATAGGAACTAAATGGATATTTAAAAACAAGCTGAATGAAAATGGAGAAGTTATTAGAATAAGGCCAGACTTGTTTGTAAACGATATGCTCAACAAGAATGTATATATTTTGAAGAAACTTTTGCACCTGTTGCTAGACTTGAAGCCATCAGAATGTTTCTTGCTCTTTCTAGCTTTTAGAAATTCAAAGTCTACCAAATGGATGTAATAATGGAGACTTAGAAGAAGAAGTCTATATTGAACAATCAGAAGGATTCATTCTTGGAAATGATGCAGAGCTTGTATGCAAACTCGGAAAAGCTCTCTATGGTCTAAAACAGGCTCCAAGGGCATGGTATTACCGTCTTGACAAATATCTCCACCAACAGGGTTTTCCAAAGGGGTCAGTAGATAGCAATCTATATACAAAGATAGACACTGATAAATTGCTAATAATTGTTGTGTATGTTGATGATATCATCTTTGGCAGCAATGAAGAATCCATGAGTCAGAATTTTGCTTCAGTAATGCAACAAGAATTTGAAATGTCGTAGCTTGGTGAGCTTACCTACTTTCTTAGTTTACAAGTTTAGCAAAATAAAGATGGTATTTTTCTCTCCCAAACCAAATATCTCAAACAGATCCTGAAAAAGTATGACATATAAGATTCTAAACCAGTATGTACTCCAATGGTAATAGGATGTAGTCTCAGCTCAAATGATGAATCAACAGTGGTACATCAATCAACTTACAAATCCATGATTGGCAGTCTGCTTTATCTAACAGGTACCCAACCTAACATCATGCATGTAGTAGGAATAGTTGGAAGATTCCAAGCAAATCCAAAGGAATCACACCTTCAAGCAGTCAAAAGGATTTTCAAATATCTTCAAGGAACACAGAACTTTGGTTTATGGTATCCTAGAGATACAGATCTTACACTTCATGCATATACAGATGCAGATTGGGTAGGAAGTGTTAATGATAGAAAAAGCACTAGTGGTGGTGCATTCTATATGGGTTCTAGGTTGGTGTCTTGGTTTAGCAAGAAACAAAGTTCAATTGCATTATCTACAACTGAAGCAGAATACGTGGTTGCTGAATCTTGCTGCACACAATTACTTTAGATGATGCAAACCTTGTGAGATATTCAGATCACATGTACTCCACCCATCTCCATTCTATGTGATAATACAAGTGCCATCAATATTTCAAAAAATCCAGTCATGCACTCCAAGACCAAGCACATACCCATCAAATATAATTTCCTACGTGAACAAGTGCTTGAACAAAAGGTCAAATTGGAGTATGTTCCCTCCAAAGAACAGGTTGCTGATATATTCACTAAACCACTACCCAGAGAGACATTTGAATATCTCAAATAAAAGCTGGGAGTAGTTTCTGCATCATCTTGCTATTAAATCCTATTTTTTCATAGAAAGGTGGTTATACACAAGTTTCATGAAGTATAGTCATGTACATACGTGAGTTTCTATGGACATAGCTGCATATATGTTGATTTGAAGAAAATCAATGGGCTAGACTCAAGAAAAAGGGGGTCTGTTATGGTTCTGTCAATTATCTGCTCTGTTTGATGATGATTTCAATCTGATGATATATTGGTCCTCATAGTGTGGTTTATCACTTGATGTATATCTGATTGATGTTGATGCTTTAATATCTCTTACTGACATATGCAATGATCAGATCTGACAGTAAACAGGTGGAACAAGTTTAGGGGGAGAACATGGTTGATGATATTTTGGGAACTAATGATGGAGATACACAGGTTGCTGGTCTGGATGCTGTTGACAGATGCTGCTGATGATAGTTGCTGATGACTATCATGGTCTTGTTTAAGACATTTGGTCTCTGTTATATATGCATGTATATCTTTTAATGTAACAGTCATAAAAAGATCTAATTTGTAAACCCAATACGCATGGGATGGATGATGTAATGTTTCTTGTTTTTGACATGTATAAACAATTGATATATCCCCACTTGGTTGGGTGGACGGTTATTTGTGATGTTTGTATAGAGTCATGTTATTCTTTTAGAACATCTTTTTGCAGGCTTTGCTTATGCTCAGGGGGAGCATGGACTTGATCATGGGAGCTCAATCAGCACTTAGGGGGAGCATGACCCTTTGCCCTTGGTGTCAAAGGGGGAGAGTGAATTGGTGTGGTTGTTGTCATCAAGTCCAAAGGGGGAGATTGTTGGCATTATGATGTATGTGTTGTACTTGATGGAAACCCACTTGTAGCAAAAAAAATCTCTTGTATATGGTAACTAGATGAATCTACAGAAGAGATATCAGATGTGACAGAATGCATGAACATGACAAGAGTGTTTTCAAGGAATCAGTTTAGAAAGCACTCACTCAGATGACAGATCACAATACTATAGGTTAACAACACAGAGTTATAGATCAGATTATTCAGAATGAAGAAAAAGAGGTATACGTAGGTTCACCATTTACCAAGCCGCGTATACACGCGGGTTCACTATATACAAGTCGCGTATACATACACATGCACCTTCACAAAAGGAAAAACACGTATACCTTGGAAAACTAAGTTTTGGTTCGAAGTATTTGGTCCAAGGTATTGGTCCTAAGTGGTTTTGGTCCATGGTATTGAGTAAGGCCTAAAAATTATAAAAGGAGGAGAATATCATTAGGCCAAGGAGTGCACGTACTGAATATCTGATGAAGTGTGAAATCTAGTATGCAGGTTATTGGGTTATGGTGCATTGATGGATTTGAACCAAGGAAGAACCTTAGCAGATGATGAGGAACTAGATCTAATGATGGATTGGGATCTTAAGGAGTAAAATGAACTATCATTATGTGTTTTTGCTGATGAATATTCTAGATTTGAATACTAACACACATATTATTATGTAAATTATATGCTCTGGGTTTGACTGAAGTTTGGAAGAGTTGTAATGTTTAAATCATCATTTACAGATCTGTACACAGCTTCACTTTAGAAAAGGGGAGTATACACGCAGGTTCTGCATATCAATGAAGCGTATACGCAGGTTCGCTTTGAGGAAAGTGCGTATGCACGCAGGTTCAACACATGGAAGTAGCGTATACCTTATAAAACATGTTTTAGTTGCTTCTGTTTGCTGTTGCAGTGTTCTAGGTTATTGCTTGGGTTCTGGTTACTATATTCTGGTGACAACATTTTGAATGATCAAATTGATGGAATGATTGATTGATTCGGTTGTGTTTGGTTCAAAAGGAGATTGGTTGATGCAGATATATTTGATGATTGAATGATGTTGTTGATGGATCCAGTTTGAAAATTTATGAAATGTGGTCCCTAGAAGAAAAGAGAAGGTTATATCCTTTTGTAGGCCAGCACCTACGTACTAGTAAACATATCAGCTAGTACAAGAGATAGGGTGTTGTATCTCCATTCCAGTAGAAGCTGGAGAACGAGAGAAGGTTGTAGCCTTCTGCAGGTAGAAGCCTGCATACTGGTATAAGATTGCACCAGTACAAAAATTGTAAACATAATATTCTTATTATTAAAAGAAGGCAGAGACGATTGCAGCAGGTGGTTTTCCCACATTGGGTTTCCACCTTATATCTTGGTGTTCATGTGTGTTCCTTATGTGTGATGATCTGTTCTATTTTTACTACACCTAGTTACTGTTTATATGGTTAATGAAGTTTTGATACACTGATTAAAGATACACATATGATGAATTAACTGAATCATAAGTTTGCTGGATATACGCTAGTTGCATTAAACACAGTTGCGTGTACACGCGAGTTCCCTTAACTGAAGTAGCGTATATGAATCTGGTTATGGAAATGAAAAATTATTGATTTGCTAATACTGATTCACCCCCCCTCTCAGTATTATTTCCAACACTATGAAGAGATCCTACTACACTGAAGCTGCAAATTTGAACCTCCCGAGGAACAACTTTTAAATTGTTGTTCTAATGTGAATCCTTCTTTGATACCATGTAGAAATATGGTGATAGAATTGCAACTACTCAAGAAATTTTAATCTAAATTAAGAGACACAATTCTACTCTATTGTTATGCAGAAATTAATTCACAATTGAGAACAACATTCACAAACATGCAATAAGAAAAACCACACATGCACATTATTGTTTCTAGAGGAACACAAATGGGAAAAACGCTTGAAGATTCTTTGCATTAATTAGATGAATAAAGAATGTATTACAATTTCTTGTCTGCTCTGAGCACAACGTAAAAATGAATAACCTATCTCTCTGCTCAATGAGAAGCTCTGACCCAGACTTAGTCAATTTCTGCCTCTTCTTGAGCCCCTATTTCCCTATGGAAATCCTGAGGAATTAGCCGCTATTTTTTAGGATTTTTCCTCCAATTGATTACGTAATTCCCAAGGATTGATCATCTGACTGCATGCAACACATGTACACTCAAACTAGTTTACAACTGCTTGTTACATTACCTTGGAATCTCCAACACGAATGAGGAACTCGAATTCCTTGCATGCGCTAGCTATTTTGAGCTGGTTGATCAATTAACTAGATGATCACTGAGTTAGACTATTGCACCAATGCACAATTGACCTTCCACTAGTTCCATTAATTGTTAGAAATAGTTTAACTGAACACAACTTGATAAAACTGAACTGGATTACTAAAATTTAACAATCACACATGCTTAACTCAACTCTAAGCCCTCTAACTTTAATTTACTAAGCTAACTGAGTGACAAAAGCCATGTCACACATGTTAATTGCCTCCAAGTTGTCTGCTGATGTGGAAATTCATTTTTTCTCAATTTGACCAAAGCAAAGTCAAATTGAGATTTTCTTGCTACACTTCTCAATAGCCTATTGTTCGAGTCTTGCTGCAAGCACCACAGGTGCATTTACCATCTACAACACCATCTCCCATGGTGTATAATATTCATTGTTTTGTATGTATGATTATTATCGTGCTATTGTCTTCATTTTTTTTTAAGCGATGGGGTTTCCTGACGGAAACAATGTCGTCCCTTTTATAAAATCGAAAGTTCATTATTACGTGGAGAAATCTCATCGTGTGGAGATCCGCACAATAGGATTTAGCTTATTGCGATGAGCTCCTCACAATAAGATTTAGCTTATTATGCTGAGCTCTGCACAACCAACTTGCTCCACACTTACTATGAGGTCATTCCATGTGGCTTGTCGTAAAGTTAGATCGCATAACCCAATTAACACATCTACAGTTTCATTGAAAAGCTAAAAGCTATAGGAATAACAAATCTGATATTCCAGTAGGGCCTTCCTTATGTCGATAACGTATTCATTACAGTGGGGCCTTGTTGGTTATACATATTCATTGTAAAGTTTAAGTGGCATTTAATTTCAACGTGAGTTATCTTGTGGCACATAATACTCATTGACTTACACTTCACCTAATTTTCTTTCCATGGGTGAGTAATTGGAGACAAGTTGTGCGGAAGAGTAAGCATTTACAGAGTTGGTTATGTAGAGGAAGCATGTGCGGAGGTGGAGGTGCAAAGGAAGCATAGGTGGTTGTGCGAAGGAAGCATGTGCGAGGACAGAAATGTGGGTGAAATACATACCCCGCTAAAATAATCATGAGCTTAATCGATTGATTAACAATAGAAGCATGGACTATGTTGTGTTGTAGCTATTATCCTTGTTTATTATTTTTATTTTATTTTTTGTGTTTTTAGTTTGATTTTTTGTCAATGTTTTAAAATTTGATTTATTTATTTATTTTTTCGGTAGGGTTCATGTCGATTTTCGACTAGCAACCTACATTTTTTTTTAATTTAATTTTTTTTTTTAAATTTTAAATTTTAATTTTTTTAAAATTTTTTAAATTTTTAAATTTTTTTTTATTATTATTATTATTTTTTTTTTTTTTTTATTATATATATATTATATATATATATATATATATATTATATATATATAATATATATTATATATATATATAATATATATATAGATATATATATTTCGGTAGGGTTCTGTCGATTTTCGACTAGCAACCTACATTTTTTATTTTTTTATTTATTTTTATATTTTTATTATTATTTTATTATTTTATTTATTTATTTTATTTTTAATTAATTAATTAATTAATTTATTATTATTTTTTTAATTTTAATTATATATATATATATTTTTTTCGGTAGGGTTCATGTCGATTTTCGACTAGCAACCTAACCCCATTATGTCTTAATTTGATAGTTGATTTTAAAGTTTTTGTTATAATGGATTGATTTCACCCCCACAATTTGTTAATTTCAGGTTTGATTTTTAAGTTTTCATTGAAATGGGCTGAGTTCGCCTACACTACGTGTCAATTTGATGGTTGATTTTTAAAATTTTGTTGTAATGTGTCAAGTTTTCTTAGGCTAAGGTTTTAAAATAGTTATACTTTTAGCATTTAAAAAAGAAATTACTCTCGGAATAATGACTCTTTCATTCAAGTGTTCATTTTTAAAGTTTTTTATTCATATAATTGTTTCATAATGCCACGCTTGAAATATATTGAAAACTTAAGTTTTTCAGTAGTCATGATCTTTGGTTTTAATTCCATGGTTGAAAAATTGTCAAAATTTTAAGGTTTTTCTGAGTCATGATATTTTATCTTTAATGCTATGGTTGAAAACAATTACAAGTATTTTATCTTTAACACCATGGTTGAAAATTGTTGGAATTTTAAGGCTTTTTAGAGACGTGATATTTTATCTCTAATATCATGTCTAAAAATCATTGGAATTTTAAGGTTTTTCGTAGTCATGATGTTTTATCTTTAATGTCATTGTTAAAAAATGTTAAAAATTTACGCTGAAAAAAAAGATGTTATTCCAACATCAACACTTTTTGTTTTTAGGGTGTTTTCTGGACAAAAAAATTTGATTTTTACTGCCATTGTTAAAAAATGTTCAAAATTTATCTCGAAAGAAAAAGTATTGATGCAACATCAACACTTTTCACTTCCATATTGTTTTTTCATGTTTTTTTGGGGTTTTTTAGCTAGAGTTATCATTGCGAGGAAATAGTTATCGTTTGATTGGAAACTATGTTTAAAATATTTTTCAATGCTAAGGGATATATTCATATCCAATAATGCTACATTTCTTCTTCATAAGTATTACCATATATTGTGAAGTCATCTGTAGATTTCTACACAATAATGGACCAATTTGAAAAGATGTCGAGGATAACTCTTTAGAATGTGATAAGGGAATTATGCAAGTAAAAAGGAAAAACCCTAGGGGCAAAGGTATCTCATGGAAAAGTAATTGTTGTTTCATCTCAATCTTCCATTGCAATTTTATTTGGTTATAGCCACTAAAACCATCGAGGAAGGATTTTTATTTATTTTTTATTTTTAATTTTTTATTTTTATTTTTATTTTTTTATTTTTTATTTATATTTATTTTTTATTTTTTTTTTTATTTTTATTGATTTATTTATTTATTTTTATTATTATTTTATTTTATTTTTTATTTTTATTTTTATTTATTTTATTTTATTTATTATTTTATTATTTTTTTATATTTATTTATATTTATTTTTATTTTTTATTTTTTATTTTTTTCGGACAAGGCATTTAGTACTTGGAAAATGAAATGAAAGGGAAAATCATGCCTCTAGATATCCCTTTTGAGCTTCTCACACTCCACTTTTTTTTTCCGGACAAGGCATTTAGTACTTGGAAAATGAAATGAAAGGGAAAATCATCCCTCTAGATATCCCTTTTGAGCTTCTCACACTCCACACACACTTTCCACATTCCTTCTTTTTTAGGGATGATGACTAGTGGAGAGACCCTCTCACTGACTAAAATTGGATGGATGAAGCCAAGATCTAGCAATTTCTATAGTTTTATTTTAACAACATCTTAAAGGCACGATTCATTTGGCATTGATGCCATTGCATTATACCCAGGTTGTAAATGATATAGCAAAATGACGAGGTCAATTCCCTTCACATCATGGTATTCCAAAGAAATTGTTGGGGTCAATTTCCTTCACATCTTGCTCTTCCCAGGTAAAAGTAATGTTATTCATTCGTAGTAAATTCACTAGCTCTTGCTACTGACAAGAACTTAACTAGATATTGAAGTATATGGTTTTTTGTATTTTTTTTCACTAAAGTGGTCAATGGCTTGTATAATTGAATCTAAAAACATTATTTATGCAATTCTAGGTAAGTTATTTTCACTTGTAGATTCATCCCTTGCGACTATAACTTTCATTATATCTTCAACAATAAGTCCATTCTCATCAAATCCTTTAGGCCATTCCACAATTAGATTTTTGGAGTGTAAAGATTTTGCATGAAGTTGGAAATCATGGCATCCTCATCCAAATATTTTAATTCCAAATATTTATCAATGCTAAGGATGGGTTAAGTAGTAACCTCAAAAAGTGCAAATCCTTCCTTTGAATCACCCCTAATTGGTTCCACAATACCCTAAAATGGTTTAGCTAGAGGATACAAAGTAAGTTTTGTAAGACATTTTCTATGAGTGATTGTAATTTCCCTAATATGTATCTAATGTAGGCATAAATTTTTGCTAATGAAGGCCTACCAAGGATCAAGCAATGACCACCTAGTCTAGATTTTGTCTACAACACCATGAACTCTGCAAGGTACCCCAAGACCACAACATTTCTTAGCATCCCATATAACTTAATAGTAGATCTTTTAGCTATCTAGAGAAAAATAGGAGATTATAATAATGGTTTGAAGCTTCAATTTTTTATGGTTACTTTAGTCATGACATTAATGGAAGTTCATATGTCAATCAAAGTGTTATGCATCAATTGATTATTTATGTGTATGTTCACTATAAGGCTGCCTAGATTAGAACACATTGGAGTAAGGAACGTCCTTAACATAAGGTTAACAAGCTGACCTACATGGATGGTTTGAAGATCTTTATTTTTCCTCCCCAATTTATTTAGGCATAGCTCTATAATAACCTTATTGTTAATACAAATGTCATCAACTACTTAGATAAGAGGAATTTTTCAAAAGGGTTCTAAACTTCACATAGGAAGTTGAAATATATCCAAGGAGTTATCTTACTCTATTTTAACCTTTCTTCTAAAGATGGGTTTCCTTTTAACTTGTTTTCTTCTTACCAAGGAGAAAGTTGTTGGGTCAACATTGGGAAGTTGATGGCGAATTCTACAACTTCCCTTCTTTAGCTAGCTCAATTTGATACCTTCCATTAATAAAATTAAAACTCATGTAGTCAATAGGTTGTATAAAGTAGATAGGTTGTATGATTGATCCAAAATGGATCCTAAAAACCCTCTAAGTCTTCAATATTTAAGAATTATCACCGAGGATAAACCTTCAAGAATGGCGGAAAACACTATCGGACGAGAAAAACATGTAGAAATGGTGAAAACAGAGCCTATCGGAGGCTAAAACAAAAATGCACAGGAGCTGTCAGATCTGGCCGATCGACGGTCCAGATCTAATCGGCATATCGCAACTGGAGGTAGCAGGCAGAGTAAATCAGAAGTGGTCTTATGGAAATTGCAATGGCGATCAAGCGCGATTAAACGAGAACCGTCGATCAAGTGCGCAGATGAACGATCCAGATCTACTCGCATAAATATCGCATCGCTTATATGCATATACAGAAGGACTTAGCCTGCGGTTGGAAGGATTGGCGATATGTGATTGCAATATATCACATCACAGTTATGTAAGGGGTGATGCCACATGCCAGCGACCATGTGATACATTGATGCACTGATAGCCGATAAGGCCGATCAGAGCAATCAGTGATCGGAAGTCGAAAGTGATACAACTAGACCTGAAAGGGTTATGAATTTGATACGATAATATTGAAGTACGATCTGGAGCAATTTTACAGGTTTTCTCGTGTATTTTGGGTTTTTCATTATAAACGCAAATACAAAGGAACCCACGACTAGCGACTTGCGATAGTGATACAAAGGCAGACCCGATTGTTAAGGGATAAATTCCCTTAGGGTCTTGGGTTGATACCCCAACAAATCAGAGCTTATCTACAAAGAAAAACACACATTCCACATAGCCATGTTGCTAATATAATCAAACTATATGAAGAGAGGTGCACTTGGGGGTCCTTCGTTTGGGAAGATCCAGCCAGGGTCCAAACCCTCTTGGAGTTCCTTTTAGTCCTTCAATATGAAAACAACCAATTCCAGAAAGTACAACAATATATTGACCAAGCATCATAAAGAAATAATCTTCATGGCATATTGAAAGGTAGTTAGTTATACAATTCAAACAACCATTCATATGTGAATCATAACATTGATATCATAAACATGAAGAAGATTTATATCAGGAACAAGACAAGTGTTTCTTTTATTATAGATAACTAAAGTACAGAAAGGAATGATTTCACCTGAGTCTTCCTTTTGTAGGCTCCAAGCGGAACCGTCCTTCGGATTCGTCCAGTCTCAAGCCTTCAACAAACTCCTTCCATGACTTACTCCAAGATATCTCAAGTAGTAGAAAGACATCATAACACAAGGAAACAAGGGTTTCCTGTAATGGGGGAAGTGCTGGAAGCACAAGGATCTTCAGGCCTAGTTAGGGATAATATTAGCAGAGTGATCTTTCTCTCTATCTTCTCCCCCTTAGGCCTTCCCATTGAAGCCTTTTATACTTCTCCCAAAGTAGTTTTTTAGTTGGGAATTCGTTGGGAACAGTTGGGCCACGGGCACTAATAGGTAATCAACAGGTAAAACACGTGATCTCTGCTCGAAATTAAGGAGATTTAATTTTTTTAAGTGTTTTAAGACATATACGTGGGTTGGGCATACACAGACCCACGTACACACGCGTTTAGCTCAGGGAAATGTCACGTATAGGGAGTAAAACACTGTTTTTAAAATATTTGGACCATGTCTGGAAGGAGGGGTTGCCCTAGGCCATGAATGCAGCATCACAAACATCAAGAGTGAGATTTGGAGCTATAACAGATGCCCCCTAATATATGAGGTCAGAAGGGGTACATGATAGCCGAAATGTATTAAGCAAGTACATGGAAAGGAAATCTGTCAAAAATTGAGAAGGACTTGACTAGAGTTCAGCCTGCCAAGCCACAAAAGGAGATCATAAAGAAACACTGTCTGAGGCGGGCATACCCATGCTTAGAGAAAGTAAAACAGGTCCGCATATCAATTATAAGTGGATCCACTAAATATACAAGTATAAACACTGGAAAATACATAATGGATCATCTGATAATGATCGAACAAATACATGTCTGAATATCACATATAAGAATGTTAATGATGCTGAAGGATGAAGCGGATCACTGATATTAAAGACTGATCCCAAAAAGTACCAAATGAACATGATGGAGTAAGATGGTACTACACTGTAAACTCAGGTGCCAACATATAGAATGTCGCCATGAATGACTGCAACATATAAGGTGGAGTGGTATTAACTAGCAGCAACAGGAGCAACTGTCAAGTGGACCAATGAATGCTGATGCAACCTGAGGTCTTCACCGACCACTGTGGGACATTTCTACGCCATGGGAATAAATGATCTGAAGTTTACCATGTGAGAAATCGTTTGATTACCGGTCATTAATGTATACTGTTAACAAACGCGAGACTACTCACCAATAATGATAATGAGCGTCAAGGTACCCGGTACAATCTAACAAGTGTGAATAGATGAGTTGAAGTCGAACACCTGTAAGAATCTATCAATCAGGAGACAATGATGGTTTCCCACTGTCGATAGTGAAGGATCTGCCACTAATGACTGCAAACCCCAAGGTACTGCCAAATGGACTCTAGATCTTTTCCCTAGAGCAATGAGTCGTAGTCGATAGGGAAAGATCTGCTAGAAGGAAGGCATTAAGGCATCCTTCATCAATCTAGTGCGAGTGTAACCCGTAGGCCAATAATGTGGAGGGAATCGGATGAAAAAACATGTAGTAACCCGACCGAAGCACGTTTCCGGTGTACACAAGATGTGGCTAGTGCACAACAGAAACCCTCTGAAACAACCAATAATGAAAGCTGACACAGAGGCGAGGTATCCACCAATAGGGTCAAATCGAAACTAAGGTACTGCATGAATCCCAATGTGTGATAGTATAGGTTGATGTCGAACACAAGGGAAACCACTCAGTCAAAGACCCATGATACTAATCGATGCTGAGCACAAGGTGACCTATCAATAATGAAAATAGGGCCAGGGTGCAGCTCTAGAACTGTCCTCAGAGCAAGATGTCGTCGTCGATAAGGAGAAGACCCGCCAGCAAGAAGTCGGTGGAGACCTTCTCAAACCAGCATGAGTAAAGGACCAATATAACTAATGTGATGATAGACAAGGCACTGACAATCAAGGATGGCTGACTAAAAAATGAGTCAAGAGACACCGCAGAGAGGCCGACTCACGCTAACTTCCCTTGAACAAAAGCACCACTCAATGTGACTATGTGGCAGCATATGATGACTCTGTATAAGTTTGTCGTGCAGGAGGCACGAACGAACCCTCCATATGGTTGGAAGAGATAACCAATTGGGTGAGAACTGACTCAATAACAAGGTTAAGGCGTACCTAAGTCAAACTAAATCTCGCCGAAATGGAGGAGACTTTGTTTTGAGTGCTTTGTTCGAGGGCGACACGACTGACTCTAGCTGCCAACAATAAATGGAAATATTGTCCCGTTCCCGCTCTTTTTTGGAATATATAATTTTTTTTTGTCTTTTTCTTTAAGCTGGAAAAAGAATAAAAGAATGCTATAGTGCAGTGGAAAGAACAAGTGTCGGTGAAACAAATGATCTAGTTCTTGGGAGTGGAACAATCCTATGCTCAATGCAGGGAGGTGAAAATTGGTCAAGGGCACTCAAAGGTGTGTTCCTTCCACGGGTCAAGGTGTGTCAAGTTGCAGAAGTCAAGGGCATGCAAGTTTGATTTCGTAGTCGTCATGGTCAAAAGTTGGCTTAAACACGAGTCCAAGTGAATCCGACTCAAGGCCTAAAGGTGAAAATGGTCAAAATGCAATGCAATAGTACAACCCAACACAAAGGAGCCTCTAGGTTATAAGGCCAGAACGATGCGAAGAAGCAAAGAGGAATGAGTCTTCGTCGCATAAGTCATGGCGGGACTATAGAGGACTCCCAAGCCTACTCAAATCGAAGCAGCATGGGCAACAAATGTCAGTGAGGTGCTAACTACGATGCCCATGAAAAGGATGGCTCTACCATCGTGTCATGATTTAAAAATCAGCGAGTGAAGATGGTCTACAAACCATAACACGATGGGATCGACCCTATGGCAAGTGTATTGACAAATGGAGGCTAGTATGCATAATGCAACGGAAAAATGGCTTCCCTAACCTATATGCCAGTGAGAAAACGATACTTGCCATGACGGGTGAGCAGTCAAGGAATCATCTCGAAACTGTCGAAAAAGCGTCCAAAATGTCGTGAAAATCAAACCATTGTCGACATTCCAAGCTCCCAAGTTAAAAGTTACATGAGACAAAACAAATTCAAGTTTTGAAAAAATTTCGCATTTTCAAAGCCTATAAAATAGTTTTTGGACTCACCATTTTCACCATTTGATTTTGAGAGCAAAGGAGTGGAGCAAAAGGATAAAACGTTTCCATATGCCAAATTCAACTGTTCATATCCTTCCAAAATCACCAGGTAACCCTTAAAATTTTCTTTTATTCAATTGTGACTAGTTTTAGAATTTTTAATTTAAGTTTTACCGTTAAATTTTTGTCAAAAATTTCGTCGCAGCGTATACGCGGGTTGGATATATGAAACCCGCGTATACGTAGGCCCTACATGTGACTGTGTGTAAAATGGACCCGCGTATACACCGCAAAAACTTCAAACAAAAAAAACTAATGGTCTAAATTCATTTTTTCTTCAAGATGCCAGTCACTTGGAGAGAAAGAGAACATACCTCAGTGGATGATGAGGTTATGAACGATCCTAATGCTTTGGATGCCTTACAGGGATGTGGTTTGCTAAATTTCTTTAAAATGCCAAATATGAAAGCAAACACTTGCCTGCTCGAAATGCTCATTCAGTACTGGAGCATCGAGGATGACTCATTTATGATTGACCAAATGCCACTCAAGATAGAAGTTGAAGACATTTATTTCATCACAGGCCTTTCCCGGAGGGGAGTGGTAGTGTATTCCATGGGCAGGTCACGAGGCAGTCTCTCGATCGAGGACTACATACATATATATTGCTTGAGACATCCAGAAAAGATTGGAAGTCAAATTCCAATCAAGCATGTGGAGAGTTTATCGCTGAGGATAATCCTGTTCACCATAGCTAGAGTGAACGGATCAATTTTTTTGCACCAGGGATCACGGCTAGCCATGAGCTTGGTGGTAGAATGCCTCACCACCGTCTTTGATTGGTGCACTCCTCTTCTTACAAACCTGAAAAGCCAGCTTAACTATCAAGAAGGGACAAACCAAAAACTTCGGATATGGAACTATCTTGTGCTCTTTTTTCTTTGAGAGGGTCCCTGCACTTTGTCCTAGAGTACAGGTTTTGATTAGCACCCCACGAGATCCACGAATGGGCAGGTGGGCTGACTTGATGAAATGTCTAGGAGTTGGGGACGTCCCACAAACTCCATTTCATGATGACTTCTTCTCCTAGTGGGAGCAACAGATCATCGCCGTATATGACTACCCTTATGCTGGGTTGGACTTCCGAGGAGATCTAGATCTACTATTACCACCGATCGCAGCATGGGGTGACATAGGTAAGTGTTTTTGATTTTATGATTTTTTTTGTGATTTTTTAAATATAATAATGAATTTTGAAAAATATTTTTGATAGGATTCAAATGACTAATATGATGATCATGTTCCAGATATTGGGCCGGTGTGACCAGATGGGTTCCCACGGCATAGACGTTGCGGCTGAGGGGCCGAAGAGGCAGTTGCAGATACAGAGCGACTTCTACACACAGTTCAGCGACACTTGGTGAGATTAACTCACCGAGTACCGATGGAGGCCATAGAGGATCTCCCTATAGATATGCAGCATCATGTGGTTGGCATGCCACGAGACTGGGTTCACACTCTTAGGCGTGTCGCCAATGCAGTAGTTTCCTACTTAGCCGCTCATCCTGAGCCGGGGCATTAGTTGTACTGGACATGATTATGGGCATTTGAGTCCCAATTTTGTATATTATTTTGGACACACTTATGTGCACTCGAGATGTTTATGATATATATATATATATATATATATATATATACAGTTCGACTTTTTGATGCTTGATTTTATTGTGACGAACGATTTATGTGCCAGTCTAATGCTTGATTAGCGATAAAATCAGCTAACCAATTATGAGATCTTGGAATGTGCAAATAATTAATGTAAGTAAATGATGTTTGCAACGACCTCACCCTTAAATACTGGCGATATAAACTTGGATCCCTTACTCGATAAATGTTATTCAATTGTGACACTATCAATTGTGAATCAAGATAAACTACCAACGAATCGATTTCATAAGAAATTGCTTCAGATAGTAAATTATTGATGGCAGTATACTCAGCCATATTATTTGAAGCGGGACCAATGGATACCCCCCTTGACACCATCAACTGACCAGTTGGATAGTAGAGTACCCAAGCTGCGGAAGCGAGGTTCCGAGTGTGCCGACTAGCACCATCGACAAATCCAAAATAGACCAAGTCATTCATCAACACCTGCCACAGTAGACCAAAAAGTGTTGATATCAAAAATTCTCGATGAGATATGTACAAATATACAAAATGTACAAAGAAGCCATTGCCTAGTTGATAGTTAAGCAAAGTACTTCTTGAGGTAGAGCCTGTTTCGGGGCTCCGCTAACTTGTTTCCTTCAAAATCGATTAACTCATACGCCCCTTTTTCTAAAACTCATTTAATTATAAAGGGACTGTACCACATAGGCTTGAACTTGCCTACCCCCAAGGCATCCTTATCTTGGTCATAGACCAAGACAAGGTCACCTTCAGAAAAGACTAGAGGACGACAACTTTATCGTACTAAGTTTTAACCCTTTTCTTATGAGCCTCATTGATTTTGGTGGCATCTTGATGCTGCTCATCGAGATGTTCCAAATGAAGGAGGTGCTCTTCGAGACTAGAAGTGTCTAGAAGGAGCTCAACAGCTAACTTAAGAGATGGAATTTCACATTCAATAGGAAAGATAGGTTCCATCCCATAAACTAACTAAAAAGGTGTAAAACGTGTAGCAGTCTTTACGGAGGTTCGGTATGCCCAAAGAGCTAGATACAACATAAGATGCCAATTGGACTGATTTTTGTCGATCGTCCTTTGCAGGATCGTCTTAAGGGTTTTGTTCACTACCTCGACCTGTCCATTGGTTTGAGGATAATATGGAGATGAGTGTTCCTGCCAGAAACCCAATTTAAGAGCCAATTCAGACATTAGTTGATTCTGGAAATGACTACCATGGTCAGTGACCATCTCTCTCGGGATACCGAACCTTGAGATAATTTGATTAAAAAGGAACAATGCCACTGTTTCACTATCATTTTTATAAGTGCGCAGGGCCTCAGCCCACTTCATGAAGTAGTCTACGGCCATGATAATGTACTTGTGATTCGTTGCTGAAGGTGGGTTGCAAGTTGTAAAATCAAAACGCCACTTAGTAAAAGGACTGACAGTGACAATGGGGAAAAGAGGAGCTAGATGTACGTGCATCTTCTGAGTATAGATTTGACAGGGGTGACAGCGTTTGACCACTTCAACACAATATTTGAAGAGCAAAGGCCAAAAATAGTTGGCATGCAAGATACGCTGAGCTGTAGCAAGCCCTAAAAGATGACCACCACAAGCTTCACTGTGGCAGTCATTGAGCACTGACTCTGCTTCCTCTAGGGTCAAGCAGTGCCGAAGGATTGAATCAACCCCTCGACGATATAATGTATCACCAATGATAACATAATTTTTAGCCAGGTGACGTAATTTTCGGCGTTCATCCTTAGAGAAAGTAGAGGGAAACTTCGAAGTCTAGAGATAGACAATGATATCTTCATTACAAGGGTCGAGTGAAGAGATGAGGAATAAATGTTCGTTGGGAAAACTTTCCTCATAAATAGTATGCTCTCCACAAGGCAGCTCATAAATTAACTCAGCAAAAACCATGGATTTCTTAGACTTGGCTGACAAGAACTCGAGATCAAATTATTGTAAAATGACTATCCATCGATTGTACTTGCCCCCAATCACTCGCCTACTGAGGAAAAATTGAAATGGATTGACCGCTGCTAAGACAAAAGTTTTGCGTAGCAAGATATAATGACGGAGCCGTTGGACAACATGGAAAGCTGCCAAGACCAACTTCTCTATAGGAGAATAGTGAAGTTCAGGACCTATCAAGCCTCGACTCAAATAATAAATCACATGCTCTTTGAGAGAATCGTCTTCCTGAACGAGAACCATACCTATGGTTGATTCTGCTGCAACGAGATATAAAAGGAAGTCCCTACCATAATCTGGTGGACTCAAAAGCGGGGCAGAGACTAATGCCTTTTTCAAGGCATCAAACGACCACTGCACAAAGTCATCCCATACAAATGGAACTCCTTTTCGTAGCAAACGCATAAACCCTTTAGTGATCTCGGCATAATTCGCTATAAACCATCTTAAGAAATTAGCCTTCCCTTGAAGACTTCGAAGTTGCTGAATTGAGGACGGGGGAGGCAATTGAATTATTGCCTCTACCTTGAAGGGATCAACCTTAATCCCTTCATTTGACACAATGAACCCTAATAATCGGCCCAATGTAACCGCGAAAACGCACTTATTGGGATTCAATCGGATTTTGTAAAAACAACATCTCTCAAAAACCAATCGAAGATGACTAGGGTGATTAGTTCTCTTTCGAGAATGAGCAGCTAGATCGTCCAAGTATGCTTCGATGATATGTTTAATGTCATGGAAAGCATATGACATGGTACGCTGGAAGGTAGCTCCAACATTTTTAAGACCAAAAGGCATCTTTCTGTATACAAAGGTACCCCAGGGACATATAAAAGCTATCTTATGCTGATCTTCCGGACGGATAGAGATTTGGTTATAACCGGAGAAACCGTCCATGAATGGGAAAACCTCATTACCCACACACTCATCAATAATTTGTTAAATGAATGGCGTGGGGTAATTATCTTTGGGACAAGCCTTGTTTAGGTCCCTAAAGTCAATGCATACTTGAATTGTTCCTTGCTTTTTATCCATAGAGACTTGATTAGAAACCCAATCTGTAAGAGAAACAGGGTATATGAAACCTGTCTTGAGCAACTTCTCTACTTCAGCTTTAATGGCTGCTGCATTCCTAGGATTAACTAGTCGAAGCCTTTGACGAACCAGTTTGGCGTTTTCATACGTCTTGATCTCATATTGAACTATGGATGGATCAATGCCAGGCATTTCTTCATAAGACCAAGCAAATACATCTCGAAATTCCTTAAAAAGGTCGGTGTAAACTTGAATTTCTTCAGGGGAACATTCTTCTCCGATGAATAGATTCTCGATCACGTTAGGGTTCCTAGAGATGTTTATAGATATTGTTTTTGAAATTACCGACATATTACCTTCAACACGAAAGTGTGCTGGAGCCAAAGGGTTTGATACCATACAAACATCCCTAGTAAACAGCTCGGAGAACCTAGATTCTACTTCCTGCATTGGAGGAAGAAAATATGAATGATGGTGTAAGTCTTCCCAAGGTCTATCTACACCCATCATTACTTCTAGAATTGCTTCTTCGGATGATAAAACCATATCTAAGTAGTCCATAATAGAGGTAGAATCAAGGGTCCAGGCCGGGGCCACATCACCATCTAACTCCTCCTCAGAGAAAGGAGTAGAGTGGTTGTCTGCAGAGTTGACGATAGACTGATATCTAAGCTCTGCTGCAGACATAGGGAATGCCATTCCACCAACTTTCCCTTAAGCTAATGTGGTTGTAGGTGAAGGCAAGGTCCAAGGGTCTGAAAAATAATGAGTTCGGAAGAACTCTTCTTGTGAGGACTCCTTGAATGATGAAACGACATTGATTCTAGCGATAGGAGAGGGAAAATCAAAGATACCCATCAATGAAGAATACATCCCAACTCCTAGATTCTCAGTAGGCAAACGAGGGATATCCACTAAAGGAACAAAAAATCTGAAGTTGCCCTAGGATCGGCTGGAGAGTAATCCAACTGATCAACCTTAACAATTTTCCCTTCATGAGGAAAGCAAATGACACGAAACAGAGTCGAAACAACGGCATCCATTTCGTATACCCAATTCCTTCCTAAGAGGAGATTGTAATCTAGGTTGGCGTCTATTATAGCTCCAAATCTCACTATTATGGTTTGTGATGCTGCACTCATGGCCTAGGGCAACCCCTCCTTCCAGACCTGGTCCAAATCTAAAAAACAGTGTTTTATTCCCTGTACGCGACATTGCCCTGAGTTAAACGCGTGTATACGCGGGTTCATACATACCCAACCCGCGTATATGTATTAAAACACTTAAAAAAATATAAAACTCCTTATTTTCGGGCGGAGATCGCGGTTTTTACCTGCTGATCACCTGTTAGTGCCTGTGGCCTCAACTGTCCCCAACAAATTCCTAACTAAAAAACTACTTTGGAATTGGTATAAAATGACACCTAAGAGAAGGCCTAAAGGAGGAGAGAGTATAGAGAAAGGTTATTATACCGAGATTTCCCCTCCCCCTGATCAGGTCTGAAGACCCTTGTGCCTTCTGCACTTCCCCCATCTTGTAAAGGAAACCCTTGTTTCCTTTTTGTGTTTGGATGTTCATTCTTTCCCATCACATCTTGGAGTGAGTAATGGAAGGTGACCTACTAGTGGCTTGAGGCGGGACGGATCCAGAAGGAGGCTGAGCTTTGAGCCTGCAGAAGCAGAGTCAGGTGATATTGCTCTTTTTTCCATCTTATTTTATTTATCTAATAAAGAAACACGTCTTGTTCCCGAAACGCTCTTTCCTTTGTGTTAATGATATTGATATGTGAAGTTCATACTTGAATAGATGTTTACAAGGTTGTAACTAACTCATCTTTCATATAACATAAAGATCATTTTTTATGTAAAATCTTGTCCATATACTGTTGTAGTTTGTGGAATTGTGGTTTTTACAGGACCAAGGAGC
>APFE031407293.1:306090-354301 GCA_000404065.3 Pinus taeda
TTGTTTTGCTTTCTTGAACTTGCTTTTCATTTAGTTTCCTTTTGGTGAGTGAAAGTGCTTTATGTTATCTTGAGTTTTGCTTTTAGTATTTAGACGAAATGAATTGTAGCATCTCATATTCCATCCAAATATTGTAAGTGGCAAAAGAAAATTGATAAACAGGTTACTTTCATTTCTTGCTTTAGAGAAATCTTGAATTCTTGCATATTCGCTATACTTTGCATTAGTTTGCATCGTTAAATCATTAGCAATTCTTTTGGTTTTTGCGTGTGTGAAGTGTGTTGCAAGAAAAGAAAAGAAAAAGTTTTTGCTTTATAAGTGTTTCCTACAACCCATGTAGAGTACTCTTTTCATCGAAAGAAAAATGATTGCATCCATGTAGTTACTTTTTCTTTGATTTTTGGGTCGAGTCATACACACATCATCTAGTTTCACTTCCATCATCCTTTGACTTAAAGAACAGCCCTTAAAATCAAGCGCTAATTAAAATCTACTAGAACTTTTTCTTTTAAGTTAAATACACAAACAAGTTTTAGGATTTTAGGGCCTTGGATTAGGCGAGTGGAGAGTTAACTCTCCAAGGCCATTTAAACTGTCAAACATAGGAGTCTGAATAGAGAGTGCAAATCCAATAGCATTGGGAAGACCAAGAAAGCTCTGGATCTGGGAGTTAAGCGCGAGGGTCTGTAAAGACAGGGAAGAGAGATACCCCCTCTCCTACTTGTCCGAACTTACCTCACGACTATTCCGCCTAGCTTCTGTGACGAGTTGGTATCCTTAGTTGCTACTCCTAGGGAACTACATAGTTGGTTGCGGAGGGGAATCCCGTGGCACCTGAGGTTGACGTTGCATCACTCTCAACGGTACTACTGGAGGGCACCCTTGCGAAGCTTGGGGGATTGCATTGGCGCAGGCTGTTGTTAGGAGTTCAGCGTAACTTCCTTTGTTACCTTCGCTGATAGGACTGGGCCGTCATTATCCCAGACTATATTCGGAAGGCCCCTTACTCCACTTTCTTGTATTTTGGTGTCCGGTCCTCATCACCTGGAGCGGAAATGCTTGGAATTTGTTTGACTGGCTGACTTCTTTTAGGGAGTTTATAGTGAGTGCTCTTTGCTCCTTGTACATAGTTGGCTTTAGGTATTTTTGTCTAGTCACTTTTGGATTCGATATTGATGACCTTCCCCCCAACACATATGGGAAAGGCCGGGATAATCCCATGCAGCCTATGAGAATGTCCATCAAATGCAGTCAGGAGGGTAGGTGAAGGAACAGTCGAAGGCGATCCAATGGCCTTCTAGCATGACATCGACATGATGCACGTGGAAGCTCCTTCATCAATAACGGTACGAAAAATGTTAATTTTCCGGTATGTAGACTTTATTTGAAAAGCCATATGATGAGGGAGTCGCTTTTTGATAAGCATGTCGAAAGTGAGCACTAAAGAGTTATTTGGATCAACTGCCCCTATCGCCGAAGCAAAGCACTTTGTTGAGCTGGACACGACTGGAGAACCTCTAAAGCGGACATAGCACATGGACTCTGAGCTAGATCCTCAACAATGGAGTAATTCTGGGTGGCCCTAGCATTTGGATTTTTAGTCGCGCGCTTAGTAGAACCTTTTGTATCCATGGTGTAGTCTCGACAGGGGGTCGTTCAATATGAAGGTCGGTATTTCCATTAACAGTTTTGTCCTTGGAAGTTTCAGCTTCACCGTAATCACGTGACCAAGTGGCCACATGGACATTAGAACCCATCATGAAAACATTTGATGATTTTTCCCCTTCCTGGTTGCCCCCTGCAGAGGTACCAGGGTTTGAATTCGCGCCAGTAAGCAGTTGCTGCCCTTGGGGAAAACGATTGGTTAACACAGCTTGAGAGCTAGAAGTCCCTTGCTGCCCTAACAAGTGCTGAGCGTCTTGAATATTTGGATAGAGATGAGTTAAATGGTCTCCACTGCATAACTTGCACGAAAACTTGACTTTCTTTCTAGACTCATTTCTAGCACCACCAGCATTATTGCCGGATTTATTTGCGTCAGCCGTCCCATCTTGACTCTTTTTCTTACCTCATCCTTTATTTTTCCCATTGGAATTTTGATTTCTTTTGGGGCTGGCAGATTGGACGACATTAATCGAAGAGGGTTGGGAAGACGAAGGGTTAGACGATGTGACCTAGTTGTTAGGAGGAATTTATAAAGACAACTGCTACAATTGGCTCAACAGGTTCACCGCATTTGTGTCTACTGATCCAACGATACCATTCGCATGGGGACCTAGCTTCGACTTGGCTATATCAACCTTAGTCCCGGGAGCATCAGGCATATATTTTTTTTAGAATCCCAGACTGAGAATAAATCAATTCTAATTGCTGGGCCCTAAAAATGGCTTGCTCCTCATAATAGACTCCAGACAGGGAGACATCCTTAGAGATTTCCAGTTGTAAAGATTTCAAAAACCATTCGAGACGGTATTTCGGAGGGATTTCGGCTTTAATGAGCCTCTTTCTCCGTCTCCATTCCTGAATGTGATTAGAAATGTGAGTTTCCGTATCCTGACGAAAATTGGCCAGAAGTTCAGTTCCGGCATCTTAACAAACAGGCAACTGGAAATGATTTAAGAAAATATTAGCTAAGTCGGTGAAATATGTAAAGCTGCCCTGTGGTAACTCTATATACCACTTGGCCGCATTACTAGTCAAGGTGCGTTGAAAAAGTCTCAACCTAATCAAGTCATCAATAAGGGAGTTTGATGAGCACCACAAATGGAATGTAGTTACATGGTCACCTGGGTCTTCGCCGCCCTTCCCCTCGAACTTTGGAATGTTCGAAGGGAGTTTGGTTGGGACCGGAGGCCAGGCTGGATTGTATTTGATTGGATCATTTGTTAATTTCGTGAGATCTGGAAAGTTCAATGTTGCTAGAAAAGGAAGCCTAGGAGGAACTTGGAGGTTCCACCCAGACTGGGCGGAGCTCCCAAAGTTCTGAAAAGATTGGCCTATATTTTGGAAGGCACCAGGCTGCCTGAAGTAACCAGCAGAACCAAAAGGCGGACCTTGTGATTTAGAAAAACTTGGAGTTTGACCCACTCCTGCCGAAAAACCTCCATAACCGACGAAGCTTCCTCCTAAAGGATTATAAGGACTCGATAACCCCTGATAAGGATTCCAAGTAGAAGATAAGGGAGGAATACATCGAAATGAACTAACTGTGGAGTACGACCTATTCCCTTATTGGCCGAAAATCGGATTCCCAGTTCCCATGCCACTAACCGCAGGGTTAGTCCAACCTTGAAAAGGATTGCTGCTTTGTCCTGTAGAAGAAAAAGGCATGGATCCTGTCATCAGGTTGGAATGTGGTATATGACCACTTCCAAAAGGAAAACCCTGAAATGAACCCGACCCACCCATCATGGATGTGGAGGCACTAAACGGAACTGACGGAATACCCTGTGAATGGATGCCAAATGGGAAGAATCCAGAACTAAAAGCATTGGCTTGGGAATTTCCACTCGTAGAAGGAATGGAAGTAGACCCAACTAAGGATGTGCTAGCAAAAGACCCAAATAAAGATGCAGAGGGGATGGAAATAGTTCCTCCCCCTTGTATTGATGTTGGAGTCTGCATAGTTGTAGCACTTGTGGTAGAAGCCATGCTTCCAGTAGTGGCCATCGATGGTAAGTGTGTAATATGACCTAGACTTGACGGTCTATGCGTTGGAGTCCCAACGTATTGTAATACTTCTGGATAGTTAGATGGGAGGGGAGAATTTAGAGCCAGTAACGACTCTAGGAGTTCTTCTACCTCTATTTTATCTTCCGATTGAAAGAGAACTCAAGAAAGAACTAGCGTGTTCCTCTCTAGTTCTGCGGAAGTACTAGGCCTGTGCTGAACACTAATGCCCCCGAGAGGAGGATCAATCCCCGATGCGTCAGTTTCCAGGTGATGAAACCCACCGGTAGTATTACCTCTGCGCCTTCTAGGAGAAGGCTCTAAACTTGGTGGTGAAAGACCACAAAGTCTTCGAGACTGTCTAGGTGATCGGTCAACCACTTTGAATTTTTATTAAGATCTAATTAAAGACTCAAAAAAAATGAAAGCTAGGCCAACTAAGAGCACAAAGCACACACTAAAAAGTCCCTAAAAGATGTCAGCTAGTCAAACAACTTTCAAGTATTTCCGCTCTAGGTGATGAGGACCGGACACCAAAATACAGGAAAGTGAAGTAAGGGGCCTTTCGAAGATAGTCTGGGATAATGACGGCCCAGTCCTACCAGAGAAGGTAACAGAGGAAGTTACACTGACCTCCTAACAACAGCTTGCACCAGTGCAAGCTCCTAGGCTTCGCAAGGGTTTCCTCCAGTAGTACCATTGAGAGTGATACAACGTCAACCTCAGGTGCCACGGGATTCCCCTCCGCAGCCACCTATGTAGATCCCTAGGAGTAGCAACTAAGGTTACCAACTCATGTCAAAAGCCAGGCGGAACAGTCTTGAGGTAAGATCCGACAAGTAGGAGAGGGGGTATCTCTCTTCCTTATCTTCAAAAACCCTCGTGCTTAACTCCCAGATCCGGAGCTTTCCTGGTCTCCATAATGCTATTGGATTTGCACTCACTATTCAGACTCCTATGTTTGACAGTTTAAATGCCCTTGGATATTTTTCTCTCCACTTGCCTAATCCAAGGCCCTAAAATATCCTAAAACTTGTTGGTGTGTCTAACTTGACAATTATAAAAAAGTTTTAGTGTATTTTAATTAGTGCTTGTTTTTAAATTAGTTGTTCTTAAGTCAAGGGATAAGCATAAATGAAACTTGTGGTGTTTTGACGCAAAAGAAATTAATAAAAACCAAACTATATGCAAATGCACTTGTTTTGTTCTTCGATGAAAGAAATTTCTACTAGGTTCAGAGGAACTTCAAAGAAAGCAACAAAATTTTCTTTTCTTTTCTTTTACTCAAGCTTCACACTCACAAAAATTAACAAAACTACGGATGCCCTAAAAAGATGCACAAATTTATCCTAATGCAATGAGTACATGCTGATGCAAAACTTAAGACTCCTCTAAATCAAGAAATGAAAGTAACTTGTTTATCAATTCTAATTTGCCACTTAAGATGTTTAGATAGAATATAAGTTGCTAATGCTAATTTTCGTCCAAACACTAAAAGCCAGTTTCAAGACAAACAAAAATGCACTTTCACTCGGAAAAAGAAACTAAATCAAAACAAAGTTCAAGAAAGCAAAACCAAGTTTTCAAGAAGTTTTCTTCAAAAGAAAAAACAAAAATGACTTTTCAAAAGTGTTCTAAACAAGACTGGAACTTTATGATCGAAGAATAGGCAACAAAACACTTTGCAAGTTAACAACACAAAACGGGTGAAAACTCAACAAAAATGTGTTTCAAGATGCTCTAAACAATAAAAAAGTGTGAATCAACAACTTTCGGAAAGTAAGAAAAACTGATGGTCATAAAGATGTAGTTTTGACACACAAACAAAAAGTCACGAAAACAAGATTTGACACAAAGATTGAGATCAATATTTATGCCCTGGAAGACCAAAGCAACTAAGATTCCCAGCAAGAAATCTTGTGTGCTTAAATAAAAAGATGACGCTTGCAACAAAACAAATCAAGATCAACACTTTCCACAACCGGAGAGAGTTTGTAACCATGTACTTGCTGTAAAAATAAAGACTAACACATAAAAGTAACTATTCAGGACTGATTCAGACCAGCAGACAGATCTTCAGAAACAAAATTTTTTGAAAAATGTTGAAAATTTTAGGGTATACGCGACTGTGTTGATTCACAGCCGTGTGTATATGCTATTAAGCCTAAGCAGACCTGCATATACATGGGTTCACTTAAGGAAACATGCATATATACGCTTCTATAAACTGGAAAAACAACGTATATAAAAAATTACAAGAAAAAACAAAAAACAGTCTGAAGAAACTGATCAAACTTAAAATTCAAGTTCCTACAGGAATATACTACATAGTAACATCAAGCAAATAGATAGCTGAGCCCTGATTGGCCTTAACAAACCCAAACTAGGAACAACAATACTATTGTCCCTAGTGGAGTCGCCAATCTTGTTAAGGGATAAATTCCCCTAGGGTCTTAGGTTGATACCCTAGCAGATTAGAGGTTATCTAAAAAGAAAAGCACACATTCCACACAACCATGATGCTAATATAATCAAACTATATGAAGAGAGGTGCACTTGGGGGTCCTTCGTTTGGGAAGATCCAGCTAGGGTCCAAACCCTCTTGGAGTTCCTTTTATTCCTTCAATCTCCAAAACAATCAATTCCAGAAAGTATAGCAGTATATTGACCAAGCATCGTAAAGAAATCATCTTCATAGCATATTGAAAGGTAGTTAGTTATACAATTAAAACAACCATTCATATGTGAATCATAACATTGATATCATAAACATGAAGAAGATTTATATCAGGAACAAGACAAGTGTTTATTTTATTATAGATAACTAAAGTACAGAAAGGAATGATTTCACCTGAGTCTTCCTTTCGCAGGCTCCAAGTGGAACCATCCTCCGAATTCGTCTAGTCTCAAGCCTTCAACAAACTCCTTCCATGACTTACTCCAAGATATCTCAAGTAGTAGAAAGACATCATAACATAAGGAAACAAGGGTTTCCTGTAATGGGGGAAGTGCTGGAAGCACGGGGATCTTCAGACCTGGTCAAGGATAATCTCAACAGAGTGATCTTTCTCTCTATCTTCTCCCCCTTAGGCTTCCCATTGAAGCCTTTTATACTTCTCCCAGAATAGTTTTTTAGTTGGGAATTCGTTGGGAACAGTTGGGCCATGGGCACTAATAGGTAATCAACAGGTAAAACCCGTGATCTCTGCCTGAAATTAAGGAGATTTGATTTTTTTAAAGTGTTTTAAAACATATACACGGGTTGAGTATACACAGACCCGCATACACACGTGTTTAGCTCAAGGCAATGTCGTGTATAGGGAGTAAAACACCTTTTTTTAAATATTTGGACCAGGTCCGGAAGGAGGGGTTGCCCTAGGCCATGAGTGCAACATCACAAACATCAAGAGTGAGATTTGGAGCTATAACACTGATGGAGTCTAGGTTGGAATTGATAATATTTGAAGTCCAATAAACTGCAGTTTGGCAGATTTTACAGTGTTTCTGTGTATTTTACTGTGTAAACATAGAAACGATATTTTTGGGATTTCAACATGTCGATGGTCCCTTCCATTGCAAAATAGGTGGCCACTATACCTGGAGACATTTAACAATGATTTTTTAACACTCAGAGGGGATTTGAGGGGACAGAGGCTGGGAGCCAAAGAGCTCAAAAGGGAAAAAGAATAGACAAGTGCCGATTGGCTTAAAAAACCAATGAATAATAGAGACAAAGAAGGTATTGCTAAGACAGATAAAAAACAGAGACAGAGTGAGAGGGAGAGTCTGTGTACTCAGAAAGACTTGATGGATTCAAGCAAAACCCCGTTGTTTGTTCCTGTTGTGTTGAGACTCAATTTGAGCTCACATTTGTAAAACCTCTGCTCTTGAAGACATAATAGAAAGGTCACCACTGAAATCTAGACCAGGAGACGTAGCCCAAGAGTTTTGGGTGAACTCCTTGATTATTTTCTATGTTATGTGTGTGTCAGTTATGTTTCTCTAGCTGCTCATTGTCTATATTATTCACAATCTTTTTGATCCGTTGCACTAAGCAATATAGGAAAATCCTGCACATGAGTCTAGAATACCTTAATGTTAATCTAAGATCTCATTTTGAGATCAATGATCATATCTATTAAACAAATGATAAAATGTGTTATTAATGTTTAAATTTGTTGTATATTTGGAAAGCAATGGTGGTTGTATTTAAGGATATATGGGGTATTTTATTGAGGAGATGGCAACAATGCTTGCTATGGGTGTTGTGGCTACCCTTCGTGAGGTCTCCAAGGTTACTAAGGAGTAGAACACTCAAGTTGTTGTTGTTGGTAAGGAAATAATGTTGGTTGTTGTCCTTGTGGTTTTGTAAATTTTCATTGTTGTGGAGATGAGATTTGATTTGGCTATGGTTGAGGAATGGGATGATATGAGGAGTTTATGGAAGGAGACATTTGGTTACCCCAATCATAATTGAAATACTAAGGACACATCTAAGGCATATCTTGAGGGAATTTTTGGGGTGTTCCTTACCTCCTTTGGATGATGTAGAAAAATTCCTTTGTAATCACCTTATCTCCTTCATACAAAGCCTTTAAACTAGGCAATTTAGGGCACTGACTTGTGTTATGATTGTATTTAAAAAGAGTGGAAATTTCCACACTATTTCATGCACATTCATAGTGAGAATTATTTTTGGTACATCTTGGAATTTTTTTTTATGATGTTTTTCTTCCCCCCCTCTTGCTTCTTATTTATTTGGAGAGTATTAAATTACATTTCCAAAGAATGCAAGATATCTATCTTTATACCCTCCAATAACTTTCCAATCTCCAACATAGTCAATCTAGTTGTAAATTTTAAGGATTGTACAATAACTCCCATGAGACCCTTAATATTTCTTACAACAAATCCTAAATATTTTTTGAAAATATTCCTTATTTCATCATAAAATCACTTGGATATATATCTAGCTACAGTCAAATTTAAAGCTTCAATCCATTCATCTCTGTCTCCCCTCTCAAGAGTACTATACTAAAGTAATTTTCATTTTTCATTTATTCTATTTTGAAAATGGTGGCATGGAAGGTCTTCTTTGGCTTGTGCCTTAGCTAGGAAGACCATGGTTTGTCTTCATTTGACCATGGAGTGATTCATGGACATGTCAAGTTCATGTGTAATTGTAACAACCTCGGGTTAAAAATCCTTTTAATAACGTTAATAAAGGAAAAATAAGACCAAGGTTATGGGACACATATTCCAAGTTGAATGTTGGTAAAAACGTCCTAGTGGGTGTTTATTTGGTTTATTATGGCTAAGGGGAAATTGGAAAAGGAAATGGCAAAGGTGTTGAAAAGGAAAGAGACATTAATTGGCATTTTATTTTATGAAAATAAAGGAAATTAGTAGAAAAGGAAGGTGAAAGGTCACATGATGCATTTGAGGAGGAAAATGAAGGGAAAATCATGGAAATTGAATAAAATATAGGCCTCAGTAATAAAAAGGCTTCTGAGGATCAATTCACAACATTTTGTCGGCTTAGTTTTGGAGCTCTCTCTCTCTATTCTCTATACTCTCTCATACTCTTGCACACTTAGAAAATTCTTGGATCGCTCTAGCATTGGAGAAAGGAAGGCAATGTAAGGACAAGAAAGCAAAGGGAAGCAAAGATAAAACAAGGAAGAGTTTGATCAAGTAGCTATAATGAGATTTCTTGTAGTTATGGAGTTGCATGTATGATTTCCTTGCTATTTTTGGCATTCATGGTAGATGCATGTGTGTATTTGTTTCTCTTACTACCATTAACATGGGTTTTTCTAGGTGTGACATTGATTTAAACCTTGCCTTTCTATTTTCAGATAGCCATGGTGTGATGGAGTTCTCTTACTTGGTTGAGCTAGATTGCTGAATGGTTTCGAAATTGAGCGAGGTGGTCTAAGGAAAAATCACAAGGCCTAGGAATCCTTGGATTGATAAAGGTGGGATTGAGGTAAAGTCTAGTTGTGTATACCCTCATTGGGCCTAGGAATCCTAGAATGATAAATGGAAGGATATACAGTAAATACTAGAGGGTGGAGACAGATAAATTCCTCATGGTTTAGGTGGAGAGATCTAGAGGCGTCGATGCTTGTATAGGCCTAGTGATCCCTGGACTGGTATATGGTGGGATTGCGGTAAAACCTGGTAGTCTATGTTTCTTTTATGGTCCTAGGAATCCCTTGTCAAGATATATGGTCAAGCATGGTTGTATAGGTGCTTGCTTCGGGCCTACAAATCCTTGACCGGTTTTGGCAAGATATATGATAAAGCCCACAAAGCATGGTCGATTTTGGTTTGAGTCCCACATTCATTCTTGGAATATGGCACAAGGGTGATTGACTCAAAGAAAGATTTGGTTCAAACGAATCTATGGTCGGGTGGTACGTGGAAGTCCCTGATTTGGTTGGATTTTGCATATGTTAATAAGAGTTCTTTTCCTCTTCTGTATTATGTGTAAATGTACTTGTTATTATGTGGCTTTAATGGTTGTTCTATCATTGATGTCTCTCTAGTTATATGCTGGTTATAAGCATGGTTTAATGAAAAACTTGAGTTATGTCTCTCATCATGTTTTAATTAGTGAATGAATGGATAATGAATGAATGACATAATAGATGATAATGCAGCTATTGTGAAGTGGAATAAGACCTTCTTGACAATTCTCAAATAAGTATGAGGTCCCTATGTTCATATGTGTTTTTATGACCTGTACATTACATGTTCATGATGTATTTGACGAAATGTCTATCATGGTTAGGATGAGTCAGGTCAAGTTCTTGTTCAAAGTTTTGCATTACAAACATTTTCTTCTTGTTATTTATCATTTTTGATAATTTCATAAAGTTCTGGGCAGAGGTCTTAGTCCTAGCCCTAGAAAAGTGGCTCATATTTCAAGGTTTCTAGCACAAAATTGCCTAAAAAAGGCTGGAACCACATGGAGGCCTTGCTGTGGGAGCGACTGGAGGGTTTCAGTGACATGGAGGGCTTTTCACGGGAGCGACTAAGTGTTAGTTCAATAAAAAGGCAAGATAAATAAGGGGTTGGGCACTTGGAATGGTTGGTTAGCCCTTGGGGGTCCTGTAGCTCCCGAGGATGATCAATTTGTTTTTTTGGTTTGTCGATTCCACTTCCTTAACTATACATGGGGAGTTGAATCATACCATAGTAGCACTTCGTCACATGTTTACCTCGATGGAATGGTTTGCTTGGGTAAATGTGGGAGGAGGGATTTACATAGTGGTATAAGAGCATTATTCACCCCCTTGGACTAGATGGGAGGGATGTGTTTTTCGTGAATTCATGTTAGTTAAATATGCATATGTTGTGTATGTTAGCATCTATATGTTGTTATGCATGCATTGTGTCTAGTTGGTGTTATAGTTGTTGCATCATGCATGGTAACTAGATGATGATTGAGATGATGTCTATATAATGTTATGATTATGATTATACATGTATTGTGCTAATTTGGTTGATCTTGCAGATGAGATATACTCCCCTGAACTATACTGAGTTATGTTGATTATGTTTATATTTTGGTTTAGCTAACATTATATGCTTGTAGGAAGAAGATAAAAGATGACTAGCAGGATGCTAGACTATAGTTCATGAGATTACCCCTATAGATCAGATGAGAAGCACGACAATGGGTACACTCCTGACATAAAAAATGCTTTGAGAAGTTTGAACGAAAAAATAAGAAGTAGCGAAGCAAATAATGACAAAATCATTCATGCACAGGAGAAACAACCAAAGGTTAATGCAATTATCCTTCAGAGTTTGTCAGATTTGCAGAGACACAGACTGCTTAGGATCAATCATGGGTTAAAGGACAAGACTAATGGGGCATATGGTAGTAGGTGTCATGGTGGGCACATGTAAGATAAGGATGACACGATCAAATATGGCAGGTTCATGGATATGTCAGATATGAGTGGTGATGGACACATGTTCTATTCTAGTTTTGGTTTCGACATACACCATGGTCATCATCAATATCATCCTTACAGGAGGAATGGCAGGGGATATTTTCCAGATGAGTTTAAGAAAGAAAATCCACCTACCTTTGATGGATATTTGAAGAATCTGGAAGATTCTAAGGCATGGTTACTGAGGATGAAGAAGTTCTTTGAGTTGCATGATTACACATAAAACATGAAGGCCAAAATAATTATCTTCAACCTCAAAGGAAAAGAAAACATGTAGTGGGAAGATGTGAAGTAGGTTAGATAAATTAGGACAAAGGAGTTGAATTGGCATGAATTCAAGAGACTTTTCAGGAAGAAGTGCTTGTCAAAAAGGTACCATGATAGTAAAGTTAAGGAATTTTATGAGCTAAAGATGGGATCAATGATAGACGAGGAGTATATGACCAAGTTCCTGGAATTGTTGAGGTATGTACCATATATTAAGGATGCGAAAGCCAAAGTTCAACGATTTTTCAGTGGATTACCATTAGCATTTAAAGACCAGATTGAGTATGATGAGCCTCGGTCACTTGAAGAAGTCATTGGAAAGTTGAAACAATTTTATGAGTAATCAAGGCGTAAGATATAATCTCAACAAGGTTGGAAAGGGAAAGACAAGAATAAAGGTAAATGGCAGCCAAAAATAAAAGGACCCCAAGATGAAAGTGAGAAAGAGAATGTTGCACCTTACAAGAAGTTTAATGGACCTCAACCTAGAGAACAATAGAACAAAGGTAATGGTGGGAGACAATTGCAGTGTTGTACATGTGGTAAAGAGCATCTCAAGAAGGATTGTCTGCAGAATCAGGGTGGGAGGCCTTGGATATATAGTGCACAGGAAGCGAAAGCTGTTGGGGATGTTTGGAAGAGCATTACTCGTATATATGCAACATTAGATAACAGACATGCGGATCACCAGGCATTTGTTATTGAGATGGATGGTAAGCTTTGTGATCAAGTTGTTTCTATTTTGATTGACCCAGGATCTAATTATAGTTATGTTAATTCTAACCTGGTGTATAAGTGTGGTTTGAATAAACAAGTACTTACAAAATCTTGGTTAGTGCAGTTGGATATAGGTATAAAGAAAAAAGGTTCATCATTGGGTAAGAGCTTTTGCATTTGAGTTGAATGGTATGCCTACATCAACATAATTGAATGTACTTCTATTGGGATCATATAGTATGATTTTGGGTATGGATTGGTTGTACCTTCACAGAACCACACTAGATTGTTATGAAAAGGCTATTAAATGCTTGGATGATAATGGAGAACAAAGAATCTTGCAGGGTAAGAAAAATGCAACATCAGTAAGAATGGTCACAACTATGCAAGAAAAGCAAAACCATAGGAAAGTGTGTGTGTTATATGCAATATATATTCCTAGTGACAAATGTAAAGATGTTGAGGATGCAAAAGTATTGAACAAGTACCCAGTTTTACAATAGGTTTAGGATGTATTTCCTATAGAGGTTTCATATTTTCTGCCTCATTGGGAAGTGAATTTTTCTATTGAGTTGGTACCAAGGGTAGGACCAACATCTAAGGTGCCTTACAGGATGAGCACTCTAGATCTAGGAGAATTGAAGTTACAGTTGAAGGAAATGCTTGAAATATGATACATTAGTCCAAGTGTATCACCATGGGGTCCACCAGTATTGTTTGTGAAGAAGAAGGATGGTACTCTTAGGTTGTACATTGATTATAGGCATTTGAACAAGGTGACTATTATTAATAGGTATCCGCTTCTGAGGATTGACAACTTGGTTGATCAGTTGAAGGAATCAACAATGTTCTAAAAGATTGATTTGATATCAGGATACCATCAGGTACACATTAAATAAGAGGATATCTACAAGACTGCTTTCTTGACGAGGTATGGGAATTATGAGTTTGTTGTAGTTCGTTTTGGTTTGACTAATGCTCCAAATTATTTTATGTGCTTCATGAATAGTGTACTGAGTTCTTACCTAGACAACAAGTTTGTTATTGTATTCATTGATGATATATTGATATATTCTAAGAATGAGGAAGAGCAAGCTGAACACTTAGCAACAATATTGATATTGCTAAGAGAGCATCAATTGTATGCCAAGCTTAGTGAATGCAATTTCTTTCAGACATAGGTGCATTACTTGGGACTTGTTGTTTCCAAGGAATACATAGCAAAATATCTATAAAATATAAGAGCTATCATGGAATGGAAAACTACTAGGAACATGGATGAGGTCAGATCATTCATGGGGCTGGTCGGCTACTACAAGAGGTTCATCACGAACTTCTCACATATTTCTTATCCTATTACATCATTTCAAAGGAAAGGGAAGAAATTTGAATGGACAAAGGAGTGTGCATCAAGTTTTGAGAAATTGAAGCAATTCCTTACAAATGATCCAGTTTTAAAGATTGTAGATCTGGAAAAAGATTTTGTGGTGTGTACAAATGCTTGCAAGAGAGGACTTGGTGGAGTCCTGATGTAGGAGGGACAGGTAGTATGCTATGAGTCAAGGAAACTGAATGAGCATGAGAAAAAATATGTGACAATGATCTTGATTTGGTAGCAATCATCCATGCTTTGAAGATGTGGAGACACTATCTTCCTGGAAAGAGGTTCATCTTGATGGGTGATCATAGTGGATTGAGATACTTATTTGACCAACTATATCTGAATGCTAGACAAGCTAGATGGTTGGTCACGATTAGTGAGTTTGACTTCAAGATTAGGTACAATAAGGGAAAGGAAAATAGGGTTGTAGATGCGCTTAGTAGAAGAGTACATGTGAAGCATATATCATCTATGAGTTCATATGGGACAAATTTATAGGATTGGATCTTACTAGCAGGATAACAGGATGACATGTATAGGGAGCTTAGGAACAAGTTACATCAGTAGGGTAAGGGCGATTAGGATGTGGACTATCATCTCACAGCAGATGGTTTGGTTAGTTTTAGGGACATGATCTATGTGCTAGATAAGAGTAAGACGAAGAAGCTTATCTTGATGGAATGTCATGCTAGGTCGTATTCAAGTCACCCAGGATATCAGAAGACATCAACAATGGTGAATAAGTTCTATTACTGGCCGAATCTAAAGAAGGAAGTGGCAAAGTTGCGGCTAGATGTTTGGATTGTAAATAGGTAAAAGCATAGTGTAAGCATCCAGGTGATTTACTACAACCGATTCCAATTCCAGAGTTGAAATGGGAGGTCATTTCTATGGATTTCATCACCGGTTTTCCGAGGACATCTAGACAACATGATTCTATTATGGTTGTGGTTGACAAGTTGACAAAGGTAACACACTTCATCCCAGTGAAGTCTATGCATTCAGCTAGTGATGTAGCACATGTCTTCATCAGAGATATAGTGGGGTTGCATGGAATTCTGAAGAAGAATGTGTCAGACAAGGATGCTAAATTCATTTCCAGGTTCTGGAAGGAATTATTTGCAGGATTGGGTACAGAGTTGGCGTTCAGTACAAATTATCATCCACAGACAAATGGATAGATAGAGAGGGTCATCATGATACTGGAGGATATGTTGAGGATATACGTTGTGCATTAGTAATGAAAGTGGGAAGAGTATATTCCTTTGTTACAACAACAAGTATCAGGAATATTTGAAGATGATTCCATTTGAGGCGCTTTATGGGAAGAGTTGTAATACTCATATCAGTTGGAGTGATCTAGTGAACAAGGCATTGATGGGACTAGACATGTTGGAAGACATGGAACAAGAAATGTAGGTTATCAAGAAGAATCTAAAGGTAGCACAAGGCAAACAAAAGAGTTATGTAGATCAACACATGGAATTTAAGGAGTTTCAAGTTGTGGAACATGTGTATTTGTGCATGAAGCCCAATAAGATCTACTTGAGTATTGGGTCATGTGCGAAGCTAACGTCTCAGTATTGTGGTCCTTTAAATATACTTGAGAGGATTGGACCAGTGGCCTATCGAATTGCACTGCCTCTAACAGTTAAAGTTCAAGATGTTTTCCATGTTTCATTATTTGAAATATATGTAAAGGATGTTGATAATGTTATTAATTGGTCTATATTGCAGGTGGAGTCAAAAGGAGAATTCCAGCCAGAACCTTAGTGCATTTTGTAGAGAAAGATAATCATGGTTTGGAACCGAGAAATCGAGCAGGTTAAAGTGTAGTGGAAGCACTTTGGGTCTGATGAAGCTGTATGGAGGATGGCTGATCAGAAGCGGGCTATGTATCCTTCCTTGTTTGTTGGTTGAGGCAAAACAATTTCGGTATATGTATATATGTATATGGATGTAAATACCGTGATGAGCTGTGTTATAAAGCTCCAATAAGCAGTATGGGTGTTATGTTTTTATGTTTTTCATGTTGGCATTAATTTTCAAAAGGTTGATCATTGTAAATACTGCATCGAGCTAAGTTATAAATCTCCATATGCAATATGTTTTTCTTTTCAGTAGTCATGCTTGTTGTAGGTGTCATGGGACACCGAGGACAATGTTCCCCTTAGTGGGAGAGATTTGTAACAACCTTGGGTTAAAAATCCATCTGATAAACTTAATAAAGGTAAAATAAGACCAAGGTCATGGGACACATATTCCACGCCGAATGTTGGGAGAAACATCATAGTGGGTGTTCATTGGGTTTATTATGGCCAAGGGGAAATTGGAAAAGGCAATCACAAAGACTTTGAAAAGGCAAGAGGCATTAATTTGCATTTATTTAATGAAAATAGAGAAAATTAGGAGTAAAGGAAGGTGAAAAGTCACAGGTTGCAGGTGAGGAGGAAAATGAAGGAAAAATAATGGAAATTAAAGAAAATAGAGGCCTCATTAATAGAAAGGCTTCTGATGATAAGTTCACAACCTTTTGTCAGTTGAGTTTTGGAGCTCTCTCTCTATTCTCTTTACTCTCTCATACTCTTGCACACTTAGAGCATTCTTTGAGCACTCTAGTATTGGAGAAAGGAAGGCAAAGGAAGGAAAAGAAAGCAAAGGGAAGCAAAGGTCAAGCAAGGAAGAGTTGGATCAAGAAACTACAACGGGATTACTTGCAGATATTGAGTTGCATGTATGATTTCCTTGCTATTTTTGGCATGCATGGTACATACATGTGTGTATTTGGTTCTCTTGCTATCAATGACATGGGTTTTTCCAAGTGTGACAATGGTTTCAACCTTGCCTTTCCATTTCCAAATAACCACAGCGTGATGGGGTTATTTTACTTGGTTGAGATGGATTGTTAGATGGTTTTGAAACCGAGGGAGGTGGTCTCAGGAAAAATCACAAGGCCTACAAATCCCTGGATCGGTAAAGGTGGGATTGTGGTAAAGCCTAGTTGTGTATACCCTCGTTGGGCCTAGGAATCCTTAATTGGTAAATGGAAGGATATACGGTAAAGCCTAAAGGGTGGAGATAGAAAACTTCCTCACGGTTTAGGTGGAGAGATCTAGAGGCATCCATACTTGTATAGGCCTGGTGATCCTTGTACCAATATATGGTGGGATTGCAGTAAATCCTAGTAGTGTGTGTTTCTTGTTTGGGCCTAGGAATCCCTTGGAGGGATATATGATAAAGCCTAGTTGTAGAGGTGCTTGCCTCAAGCCTTGAAATCCTTGATCGGTTATGGCGGGATATGCAATAAAACCCGAGAAGCATGGATAGTTTTTTTGTGAGTCCCACATTCCTGCTTGGAATATGACACGAGGGTGATTGGATGAAAGAAAGATTTGGTTCAACCCAATATATGGTTAGGTGGTACGTGGAAGTCCCTGACTTGGTTGGATTTTGCATATATTAATAAGAGCACTTTTCCTATTGCGTATTATGTGTAAATGTACTTGTTATTATGTGGATTTAATGGTTGTTCTATCACTGATGTTTCTCTGGTTATATGCTAGTTATAAGCATGGTTTTATGATAGACTTGAGTTATGGCTCTCATCATGTTTTGATTAGTGAATGAATGGATAATGAATGAATGAACTAATGTATGATAATATAGCTATTTTGAGAGGGAATCAAACCTTCTTGAATATTCTCAAATAAGTATGAGGTCCCTATGTTTGGATGTGTTTTTATGACATGTACATTACATGTTCATGTTGTGTTTGACAAAATGGCTGTCATGGTTAAGATGAGTCAGGTCAAGTCTTTGTTCAAAGTACTGCTTGCAGTAGAGGCCTTGTCTTCTTGTTATTTATCATTTTTGATAATTTCATTGTGTTTTGGGTAGAGGCCTAATTCTTAGCCCTGAAAAAAGTGGCTCATGTTTCAAGGTTGCTGGGACATAACTGCCTGAAAAGCACTACAGTCGCATGGAGGCTTTATTGTGGGAGTGACTGGAGGGTTTTAGTTACAGGGAGGGAATTTCATGGGAGAAATTGGGGGTCTAGTTCAATAAAAAGGAAAGTTAAATAAGGGTTTGGGTATCTGGAGTGGTTGGTTCACCCCTAGGGGTCCTGTAGCTCCTGAGGAAGGCCAGTTTGGCTTTTTGGTGTGTCAATTCCACTTCCTTAACTATACACCGGGAGTTGAATCATATCATAGTAACTCTTCGTCACATGTTTACCATGATGGACCGGTTAGCTTGGGTAAATGTGGGAGGATGGTGTTACAATAGTGATGGAGATTCAATCACGTGGATCCTTCCTTAGTTAACTACAATATCGAGTGGAAGTCCGAATTTAGAAGAGGATAAGGTGACAACTTTAGTCTCTGATTGAGGCAAGGATGAGATAGAGAAAAGGTTAAACTGAATTAACTAGTCAATCACAATTGTTGTTCTAAATTTTTATTTTCCAAATTTAGCATGAATCGATCCTATAAAAGTAGGACGAAAGGCACAATTGTATCATTATTGTTTGCATGAGTTTGTGTGTGTGAGAGATATTTGTTGTGGCAGTGTATCTCAGACGAGCCAATACACATTTTGTAGAGAGAGCCCTTCTTATGGATTTATATGCTAGGATTTCATAAATATGTCCTAAAGAATAAGAGTCAGATTACGCTAGGAAATAGGAGGAGATCAGCGCAAGGAAATAAGGCCAGGTAGGCCACAAGGAAGTAGGATAACGGTTCGAGTGGTTGCAGGGTGTGTCCAACTAGTGCAACATTAGGACAACTGTGTTCTCAAGTGACTTTTGCCTTGTAAGAGATCATATTGATCAAATTATATCAATAAAAATACTACAACAAAGAAGAGGATTTTCCTAGGCTTCCCAAGGAAATATTGTGTAAATTGTGTGACTGTGCTTTTATATTTCTATTTATTCCATTGCTTATAAGTGTTAAGAAATTTTGTCTTGGTGAAAGAAATTTTGGTTTCAGTTTGTATTTTCCTTAGTTTCAAATTATTCGTCTAAGCAGTTGAAGAATATCATGGAAAATTAACATGGTATCAGAGTAGTGATAATCATAAAGACCATCACATAAAGATTAATTTGTGAAGAACCAAGACCATTTTGTGAAGGAAAAAGCTCAGTTTGTAAGTTTTTGGAGAATAATTCTTTGGACAAGGAGGATGGAATTACAAGGACTAAGAGTAGACCACTGTTTAGAGGGAGGTCTAAATTCTTCTCATGGAAGGACAGGATCACAATAGTGTCTGAAGATAATGGGGTGGGAGAGTTTATTAAGCAAGGTATAGTTCCACCTTTATTTCCCTAACAGTTGGCCCATTATATTAAGAATGATATCAAGGCAAAGAGGATTATTTTAGAGGGGGTCAAATATCATATAATTCCTCATCTCCATGAGAATAAGACTACATATGAGATGTTCAAAGCTATCTTAGATCTGTATCAGGGTTCCAATGATTCCAGGAAGCTTGCTCTTAAGGAGAAGTTAATGAGTACCCAAATGAGAAAAGGATATCCCTTCATCACATATCTTTCAAAGTTCACTCAGGTTCAAGATGAGCTAGGTGGTCTTGGTGTGACTATACCAAAAAGTGACCTTGTGAGTCTTGCATTATTAGCACCTCATAAGTCTTGGTATAGCTTCCAAGATGTAGTCAATGGTAGAGAAAATTTCCCTAGTTCAGAAAGGTTATGAAGTGATTGCATTCAAGAAGAAATCCATAGAGGGAACAAAGATGGTAAATCGAAAAAGACAGAGGATGAGGAGAACTTTTCCCCATCAGGAAAATCCAACAAAAATAAAGGAAAAGGAAAGTCTAAGCCCAGCTAGAGGGAGAAAATAAGAAGAAGGAATCAAGCAAGATCAAGTGCTTCCATTGCCATTGATTTGGTAACTATGCTACCAAGTGTCCTAATAGGAAGAAGAGATCCAACAAAGATCATGTGGCTACATCAACTGAGGTAGATGGGTTAGCCTCTTAGTTAGAGAAATATTTCTCATTGATAGCTTGCACGGGAAGATCAGTAGGGAGCAACACGTGGTATATTTATTACAAAGTGTCCTTCCACATGACCGGGAACAAGAAGTATTTTAGCCAACTAAAGGAGAGGGACATGCAATTTTAGATTGAGTTAGGATATGCTGGCAAGTACACATCTAGGGGAGTTAGTACTGTCAGCTTTGAGAGGAGTATGGGATCCCTCTCCATCTCAATGATGTCCTCTATGTTCCACGCTTGAAGAAGAAACTTGTTTCAATCACTACCCTTGAGGACAAGGGATATGATGTCATCTTCAGTATAGGTAAGACTTACCTCAAGCACTTAGCTCCTAGATCAGTGAAGTAGATAGGTGTGAGGATGAAGAACCTTTGCAAGTTACCATTTGAAACATGCACAACCTTAAGCCATAAGATATGTGGTGAGCATAGTAGAGATGTTTGAGAACTTTGGCATAAAAGCATGAGACACTTGCATCATGCGGCGTTAAATATTCTTTAGTATATAGCCACAAGATTAACAACGTACAATTTCTATCAACATGATGTGTGTAAGGGGTGCACACTTGGAAAGTATGCCAATGCTTATTTTCATGGTTGAGACAATACATCTAAAGGGATTTTGGAGCTAGTGAATTCAAACATATGTGGGTCCTTGTCTTCTACATCTCTTATGAGACACATGTATTATGTCACTTTCATAGATGATTATTCTTGTAAAACTTGGATAATATTTATGAAGAAGAAGAATGAGGTTTTGTCCAAGTTCATGGAGTATAAGGCCTTGGTATAAAACCAAACAAGGAAGAAGATCAAATCATTGAGGAGTAAAAATGGCGGAGAATACGTTTCCATTGCCTTCAAGGATTTATATGTGAAGGAGGGCATTAGCAGAGAGATGATAGCACCACATAACCCTCCGTAGAAATGAGTGGCTGAGAGGAAGAACCACAATATTGTTGCAGTGGCCAAGGCCATGTGTCATGATCAAGGAAGTCCTATGTTCTTATGGGCAGAGGCATGCAACACTACAATATTTCCGTATAACAAGAGTCTACATAGGGTGTTTGGATGAGTTACACTAGAGGAGGATTTCATAGGTGAGAAGCCTGATGTTTCACACTTCCGTATATTTGGCTCAAAAGTTTATTGTCATGTCCAAAGATAGCAGGAAGAAGTTGGGGCCCATAATATAAAATATATTTTTCATGGTATACAATGAAATAACTCAGGCTTACAAGGTACATCTACCAAGATTCAAGAAGACAATTACTAAGAAGGATGTGAGATTCCAAGAGGATAGGGATCTAAGGGAATCCTTGGAGTGAGAGAAATTTGGAGAACCTAAGGAAGATTTCCTTTCTCCTAAGTGTTGAGATTGCAACAAGATGATGGAGCTTAGTGAAAAGAGTCGCCTTCACTAAGTGGGCCCACAGGCTATTTTTGGTGCAAGTCTATTTTTAGACTATGTCTATTTTAGACATATGGATCATGTCTATGGATTGCAGGTTGTTGTTTATGGATGATTGGTCAAGTTGGGAAAAATAGATGGACTTCTATTTTTAGATCACAGCGGAGTGACTGCTCAGTCTAAATATAGAACAGTCAAATATTATTAGCTCATAATAATATTTAGACTATAAACTTTGTCTTATTCTCTTGGAGCACTTCAGGATGAGCTACGGATGTGGTACATGCAGATCCCAGAAGGAAATACGTGGTTACCTATGGGATGACTAATATTTGCATGCAGGACTTCAGTTAGAACTCAAGTGAGTTGAGTTTAGTGGACTGGAGGTGCAGTTGATGGAGTTGTGTTCAGTTTAGCTTTGTTAAACTGGTTGTATTTAGTCTAACTGGAAAATAGACTAGAGATGAGTTGGGTGAATTAGTTATTAAATTAATTCACAAGTTATTAACTCATAATGCAACTATAGAATACATTAGTTAACTCAGTTGCATGTCATGCATGTTCAGTTCAGCAGGGACAGGTGTTAGAGAATCAGATTGCTATCAGTTGTGACTATAGTTGTGCATCAGATTTTGCACAAGTCAAGGGATTGAGTATGCCAATGAGTTTTCCCACATTGTAGCTTGTGCTCACGTTATTTAGCTAAGTAAATACGTGGTTGCCTTGGAATCATCATCAGTTCTCATGCAGGTATTGAGCAGAGGAGGCAGGCATGGCAGCGGAAGAGATTTGAACCTGTGATTGATTCAGATCTGAGTTGTATTGTGTGTAACAGAGGTGGAGATACTTGTGAGAAGTATTATGCTGTGTAATGTTACATGACTCAATCATTAATATACAGATAGTTGGGGTTTTAGCGAGATGCTTTCCCCGGGATACATACTGTGTTAATGTGTGAATGCTCTTGATGTTTTATTGTTATTGATGCTGCTATATTGATGATCAACGTAGAGGAGCTTATGTATTGTGTATGTTTTCCGCAATAGTACATGATCAGGATAATTTCCATTGAATATGTGTTAAATTATTCAAAATTTCTACATATGCTTGTATTTGTTTTCAGCTGGTTATTTACTTTAAAATCTGTTGTTTGTGTTGATATGGGAAGGTACTTAAACTGATATATAAATGCATATAACAGTAGTTAAAGCAGAAATAAAAACAAACACATAAGACAACAGTATAATATGGAGTTCACCCTGATATCTTGGGCTACATCTCCTTGAGCTCTAATTAAATCGATTAGGCTCTCTGGGATTATGGCAATAGTTCTTTTACAAGTGCCTACACTTAACTCCAATGTTTTATACAGGAACATTGGGCTCAAAACACCATCTTATCCCTTGGCTCTTGGAGCTCTTCAGCTTTCTAGCTCTGGCTCTTGCTCTGGTTGTGGCTCTGACTCTGTGGCTCCGACTCTGGTTCTGGCTCTCATCTCTCACTTCTGGCACTCACTCTGGCTTTTTGCTCTAGCTTCTCTAAGCTCTTTTCTCCTAGCCTTTTACATGCCTCTGTGAGTCGCTCAACTTCCAGCAACTCCAATAGCAATATGTTGTTGTCAATTGAGCTCTCTGGCTTTTCCACTCGACCTCCGAGTGACTCCCCAGACTCTTTGTGCATTTAGCGTCTTATCGTTGTTTGCTTTTTTTTCTTCTTTTACTCTCTGTTTGTTCATGGCTCTTAGAACCATTCTGTTCCCCAATTGTTTGTTTCCTCTCCCGACTCTTGGGATCGCCTGCCACTATGGTGGAATTCCCTGCTCTACGTCATCATCACTGTAACACTTCATAGAGAGGTGGCCACTTGTCTCCTCATGAGCTGAGCCAGCTCTTCCTCAAATGGTTCTTTACTTGGGTTACTCTATTAAATGATTCATCTGCCAACTCAACGGTCCAATCAGACTTCAACCTTTATGTTCCGAAGCTTATTTTCTCCATCGAATCTAGTTTTCCATCAGGCACAATCTCCACCATTAGATCTGGGGCCTCCAGATCCTATGGTTATCGCTCTTATCATGCGGTTGACATTCTCGAACATTAGTTCACAATGAAAGTGGTTTTCTCTCTCATCCACCGGACATGCGTCAATCAACATATGGAATCGCTCGTTCTCCTAACAATTCTGCTTACTGCCCAAAATGCTTCCGATATTCCACTGGTTTTGGAGCGTGGGACCTGTCTTCAGTTTTAGCACTTTCCCCATGGTTCTCTAGCTTCCCTTGTGACCGAGTGCTCGAGGCTTTTCATGTTCGAGGGGTTTTACCCAACGATGCATGATTCATAAACAACCTCCATTTTCTGGTCGTAGCCTCCTAACTTCCATTTTTGCGCCATGCACAGTCACCATGGGCCACCAGTCAATGCGCTTTGATCAAAGGTCCTCATTACTTTGTGTTGGCTAAAAATTGTCATTGTTCAGAGGTTATTTTTGATAGGCTTCGACATCCATAAGACTTTAAACTCGGTATGAGCTTTTACAAAGTTCGGGTAGCTTTAAGAGAGTTTAAGAATCCAATTTCGGATCAGCACATCTCCAAGTAGTGGACATATTCACAAGAGAAAATTGGATGAACTTTTTTGAGAAATTCCAAGGGTTTGATGAAGAGATTGCCCAAGAATTTTCTCCCTCTTTGGTCCCTCACACAAGAAAACATGCCACTATCACCTTTAGAGGTCTTCCCATGGAGATAACCCCTGAATTTATCAGTAGGGTCACTACCCTTCCTCTTGGGTTGCCTTGGAGTAAGGATGAGAAACCAATTGGCCAAGCTGCCAAGAAAAACTTCTTCAAAAATAATGAAACCCATGTAGAGGATAAAAATGGCATTAGAAGGGCTAGCATACAATATCCTTCAAATGAGGTTAGCTACCAAATAATCAAATACATTTCTTGTGAGGGGAGGTACAGTATTGTCTATGGTTATCACTTTAGAATCCTTCATGAATTAAGGTATGGCATGGAAACTCCAACACCTTAGAAGCTCAACATCCCCTACTTCCTCCTGCAATCCCTAATTGACTCCAACACTAAGGTTCAAGCAGGGAATTCAGAGGAACTAACTCATCATGGGTTAATCAAAATTTTAGTGGAAGAAGCCCTCCATGCATTTACACTCCCTATAGCAAGGGAAGTCTTTCGAAACATGATAGTTGAGGATGACATAAAGGCCCTAACCTATGATGTCAGTCCTACTGGCAGTGAGGAGGAAGAACAACAAGGTGCAAAAGGTGAAGCCACTGGTGGCTCAGCAGGACAAGAAAGGAAGGAGGAAGAAACTAAGATAGAGGAGGAGAAAACTGAAGAAACAGAGCACGAAGAAATAGAGCAAACAGAGACAGAAAAAGAGACAGAAAGAGGAGAAAAAGAAACAGAAAAGGTAGAACAAGGAGAAGGGTCCCCTCAGACTCTGGAAAGGGAGGAAATAGTTGCCCTTGCTACCCTCAGTACACCAATCAAGCCAAAGAAAAAGAGGAAAAGGCAGGCCTCCATGTATTTCAGGGTTAGGAAGAGCAAAAGAATCAAAACATGCAAAGCTCAACCCTACTCAAAAATGCCAATTACAATTGAAGATTCACCCTCTACCAAAGGGAAAGAATCCCCTTCTAAGGCACTTATCACATATGAAAGGGGGACTCCTAGATATCCCACATGGAAATAAAAGGTAGAACTACAAGACCCAAAAACAGTCCTACAGGAGGCTCAGACAATTCTACAGGAGACATTGTCAAAACTACAGGAGACCCAACAGTTTGAGAAAAGGATAGAAGAACAACCACAGGGGAAGGAGGAAGAACCAGATATACAAGAACCTGATCCCCAACCTAGTCTAGCTTCCTATTACAATATGCTTGAGGGAGGAAGGATAATACCACAAAAGTTTGCAATTCCATTATTCTTTCAATTAGAGAAAGAGAGAATAAGAACACATAGGTGGATGCAAATAGCCAAATCCAAAGGGGTTGAGGATGTTGGCCATATGGAAAACAAACTCAAAGAAATGGGCAGAGAGTTGAGTGCTATCAGACACAGGGAAGAAATTACAAGAAACCACCTTGAAACTAAAAATGAATTGTTAAGGAGGCAGCTGCAAGAGAAGGAAACTCAACTAGCATGCATGGCCAACTTATCCATGGAGGCATTGCAATGTACAACACCAGAAAAATCCTATGGCCTATATCTCAGGGACCAATGGTTACAATTCCAGATAAAGACTTTGGCACAAACAGGCACAATCACCTTCCAAGATTACAGGCAGTTTATGGATCTGTGTGACCTAAGCACATAAGAGGATAAGGCAAAGATGGAAAAATTATACCTATATAACATGGCCCTCACATACATGAATGTGTGGGACACCAATGCCAGGCTCGGGGACATGCAACTAATGGCCATGGCCTCCTGGATGAACCATGAAGAGATGAAGGTGGTAGAAATAAGAAGATTGATGATAAAAGAGAAGAATGAGCCATTAATGATAAGAGTTGAGCCATCAGATCACATGGAACTCATCAACACACACAACCTGCTTGCAAATAATCCTCATATTGCCCCTAGATATATAAGTGATCAAGTGCAAGCCATTGCACACTTTGAGTATATGCAAAGGCTACTTGGGGATGACTATGTGCATGCATGATTGAGGAGATGGAACACCTTACCACACAGTCTGCAGATTAGGGAATATCATTCCCCCATGAGGATGAAGGAGGCACTAAGGAGAGTGCCAATGTACAAGCGCTCCATGCAGAGACTGAAGGTCAACTGGATTGGCCTTAAACTGAGTCCCCCACTGTTGTTAGGAATGCTGGAAGTCAGAAGAGAAGAAGAAGAGGAGCAGTGGGAAGAGATAGATAGGAAGGTAGGATTCTAGGACAAGGAAAAGTATACCACATCAGAGGCTTGGGATGCTAGGGAGGCCACCAGGGCCATAAAATATGAGGAGATGGACTAAGTTGCTCAGAGGATGAGCAACACTTTCAGTAGGGGGTGATGATGAGCCTCATAAATGGGTAATTATATGGGCTCATTTTACATCCTAACCTAGTCAAACCAACCATTCTCTTAGCTTATTACATGATTTTCTGATTATATTGATGATTATAGAGTGAGTTGAGTTAGTTATTATGCCATATGGTCTAATGTGTATTTAATGAAAATTATTGATGATTTTCGAAATCAAAGTCAAGGATCCAATGGAAAAATGGCAGTAATATCTCGAAGAGGACAGAGGAGAGGAATTCTAGGATGGAACCCCCCTCATTTATTACTCCTCACTTCAAATTTCCCTTCATTCAGCTTAGAGTACAAGCAGTTGAATCATGCACTAGGAGGCAGCCGAGCAAGTGAAGGATGAGTGATGATTATCTCAAGTTTTTGGAGCCAAGTCTCCCTGATTTTAAGGAAGTTTTTGGTAGCTTCATTTGTATAAGTAGAGAGGCCTAGGGCCTCACTAGTGTTGGATTTTTGCTTATGTAAACTCTGCTCAACTTTGAGCTTATTATTTTGTGACAGTTTCATGTAATCTTGTTATTGTTTTGAAAATAAAGATGGAATCCTTTTTGAGTTAGCACTGAGTTACCTCAGAGGGCTGAAGCTCTTGGGTTAGGGCCCAATACAAGAAGCCAAGCTCCTCTTTACTTTATATGTATGCTTTTTTTCAGTTGGTAGATTAGTTTGTTGTTAGAAGTATTTCTTTTATGGTTAAGAATAGGTTGCTTTTGATGATTCAGTAGTTTGCTTCCATTTGTGATTTTTATAGCAGGTTAAATGGTGATAAACAAATATTCAAAATGCTAGCAATAGTGCCTTGGCCTCTCTTCCTCCCTTTGGGACCATGATTTGAGGCAAATACCCTCTTGCTGCCCCAAAAACATAGATTTTCCTCCTCCATAGAAATTCTAGTGTTTGTAGCTTTTTAGTAGGTTAATAGTCCAGTTTTGCTTTGATCTATATCTTATTCATCATGCTAACTTCTTTATATGCAATAGAATTCTTTCATGCTTTCCTTTCCTACATTATTTCATAGCATTTCCTTTCATAGATCATAGTTTAGACTAGTTTGATGCAAAACTTTGTTTTCCTAGATGCACTCATTTCATTGCTTGTTTGATCTTATTGGTTGACTGTCAGCCTCTTTGCAGCATATCTCTTCTAGTAGCAGCCCAGCCTATCATCCATCCCATCCTCCATTTTATCCATGCTCTACAGGTCACCCAAGTCTCACCTCAATTCTTCCTTAGTTTCCTGCATTTTCCATAGAACTTCTTCCTCTCTCCTTGATTAAATCCAATCTTTCCCTCTCCTGGTGGTTCATGGTAGACCCTAGGCACCCTAACACCTCATTCCAACCTTAATCCACCTTTTCCACCCACTCTCACACCTTCAAAATAGTGAAAATTGCTCTCAGCCTCCTCCTGTAGGCCTCCTGTAGAACGTTGTTTGTCCTCCTATAGATTTCCTGTGTCCTCCTATAGATTTTCCTGTCGACTTTATTTTGAAGGCTAAGTGTGGGAAAAGCCTTCAGAAGGACACTTGAGACCTCCTAAGACCCATCCACACCATCCTACATCCTCTCACTTGCCAAAAACACCCTCCAACACCACTTATTCACTACCACACTCACATACAATAAATTACATGCATGTCAAATTCACATAAAAATACATTAAAATCCAAAAATATGTTTTTTGCTTATTTACTTCTAAAAATAGCATAGTTAGATGTTGTTTACTTCCTTGAGTAGGTAATGGCATTCCTTTCATACTATTCATAGTGCTTTCTACAAAAGTAGAATTAGTTGGTTAATTAGGGTTTTCTAGGTTTGCTTTACATTTCCGTTTTTCTCCTTTTTGCAATTAGAATAACATCTATCTTTCTTTCCTTCCATCACATATAGAGCTTCTTCTAGAATCCATAGAAGTTGGCTTGAGCTCCTAGTGGCCTTGTGCCGACTGACTAAGTGACAACCTGCAGTAAGAACTGGTACTTGTGCATACAGCACTGACGCTTCCAAGTTTGTTACGAACTACCGGATTGATAAGAGTAAAGTAGGCAGCCCATTAGTTGCAACATTATTGCTGCAATACTGGTGCTCACCACAAATACCAAACCAGACCTAAGAAGGGTACCATTCAAGCCAAGGGAGTGGCACCCACAAAATAGAATTTGTCTCGACGGCCATCTTGTTTAACCAATGGCCAAATGCGAAGTCATTAAACTCTTTTTTCATGGTATCTTCAATGTTGCACCAAGGTGCATGCATATAAGAAAGAGTTTCATTTTCTGTAATTGTGGAGAGATCACGGCCCTATGGAGCACACCATTTAGAAATAACTAGGGGAGAAGCAAAAACCTAACAATGAAGTATGTAGGTCCAACATAAGTATCATTTGCAACTTCAAATTATTCATGAAGGAGATAGATGCACTAATTTAGTTGATCCCCTCAGAAACAAGATTCTACAACTAAGATGGCCTCCAAAGGAAATTCACCTATGGTATAAAGGTGCATGAGTTTGTTGGGAATAATTGTAGTAGCAACCTGAATTGGCATATTTTTGATCATGTCTAAAACAACTCCTTGGCCTTTTCGGGTGGTACCATTCTTCTTATACAAATTGTTTTCATCTATCTTCTTTCCATGATTAGCCATTTTTGAAAGGATAAATTAACATCAACACCATAGGTGGAAAATCCAGTTATTTTTCGGATATCTATTGCATGAATGGGGTATTCACGATCCAACCAAAGGAATCCCCTATGAAGCTGAATGACAAGGAAATTTGTGCAATGCATAATCTCACCAGTGGTGCCAAACATAGGAAATCTCACAGAAGAAGAAGGGTGGACTGCTTTAATGGATGGAAAACGGTTCTGAATTTCATGGTGGAGCGAGCATTGGGGCGAGTATTGGGCTCCATCAAAACATCAGTCTAGAGAACAGGGAAAAATGTGGGATTAGAGGGGTTGTTATCGACAAGGTGGAATTTTTCATACTTCCCCAATAGATCATCCTCACAGTGAATACAGGAATAAATAGGGTACATACTGATAGAAGTTTAGCCTAGAGAACCATGTTTGTGGGACAACGGGTGTACACAAATCGGATAGGAGGATGAGAAGGCAAAGAAGGTTTAGGGATAGGCTATAATGGAGACAGAGTGGAAACAAAAAATTCACAAAGGGAAAATATGAAAGTGAAGACGAGGGGGACTTAGCCGTTAGGCGTGGGAAGTGTGACTTAAATTTGAATTAATGACAATTGATCCGGACACATAAAGAGGAATGTAATGACGTAATAGGAAATATAATGGTATAAGAAAATCTTATCAAGAATAGAAATATGAATTTGGTAACTAAATATGGCATGATTAGGAATACTGATAGATAAGACAAGCATTAAAGACTCTGACAAGACAAGATACAACAAATCTCCCAAACCAAAATTGGTTACAAGGCACAACTAAAAAGAGACCACACTTGCAAAAAAGACTAAAATACATCCTATCAAACTAAGAAATTACTTTAGTGACACAACTATCCTAACTCTTACCTACTACTCTCACAAGGAGAGGACACTTTATTTTGAATTTGAAGCAAAAAAGTAGAGTTTCAAGCAAGCACCATTCACCCATCCAAAAAAAAGAGTACCATCTAATTGAGCAAGCCAAAAATCACCATAATTAATTTCTGCAACATAAAAAGGAACAAGAAAAGGAACAAGCCAATGCATTTGGAGCTTACCAAGATGCTTGTGTTACTTGTTGTCATGGAGTAATACCTGATCACCCATAAAAAAATTACTTATTTTTTATGTGGTGGTCATTCCAAACCTTTTGATGCTCTTTCTCAAAAGTTTGATGAAATAAGAAAGAAATCAAGACTCATCCAACTGTGATAAGTCATGCACTCTTTCAAGAATGGATTCATCTTCATACATTCGAGTTGCATGAGAAATGAAAATATTAGGAACAATAAACTCAGTAGGAACAACAACTTCTCTGACATAAACTAATTCAAATGGTAGTTTTGTAGGCCCACAAAGTAGTAGGAACCCATTCATCCCAATCATCTCAATTTGTAGAACAGACCTTAGTAAGTCTCGTCCCCAATATTTTATTAAATGCTTCTATAATCACATTTTCTTGTGGATGATAAGGAGTTCCCTTATGATGTTTTATCATGAAATTCTGCAATAGAGTCTGAATTGTTTCATTAATAAAATGGGAACCTTGATCGCTTGTCAGGTTGTGAGGGAAACCAAACCTGGTAATAATATTCTCAAAGATAAATCAAGTAGTCATATCAACAATGCATTCTTTAACTGGAGCAGCTTCCACCCAACAAGTCAAATAATTTTTTGTGTTATTGATATATCGAGCATGTTTGCGATGAGTAGGAGGGTGGATAGGTACAATAAAATCAACAAACCATTTTTCAAATGCAACAAGTGTCTGCATTGGATGCAAGGGAGTTTTATCCCAGCATGACAGTTGACCAACCCGTTGAAAAACATCGCAAGTATTTTGATCTAGGTAGATATTGATGTCTACCCACCTATTCCACCTAGACCTCTATTTAGTTTCATATGTTTCCTTGTTTATTTCAGCATTTACTATTTTTAGCAATTTTTCAAGTCCTAAACTTCTGGAGCAGTTTTGACCCCCTAAACGGTGTTTTTTTAGGTATGCAACAATCCCATATCCATATGCTAGGGTGTGCCTCAAATCCTATAGTACTCGGAGAGACCTTTCCAACAAGGTATCGTACACACCAAATGAAGATAATATGACCAAGTTACGACCCCACGAAATTGGTTGCCCAACTAACCACAACGAGGCCCACAAACTCTCAGCATTACATCTCCTGGGGTTAGGGTTTTGGTTGTTTAGGGTTCTTCCTTATTGTTCAATAATAAATAGGCCCTTGAGCCTCATTGTAGCATAGTGCAGAGACATGTAGTTGCCACATTTCTTCTCAAAGATAAGCTACCATCGCCCTAGCTAGTTTTATTTCCATTTTTTTAAGCATATTTCAGTGTTTCATATTTATGAAATGAATTGATATTTCTATTGCATATTTTTATTTTTGGTTATATCTATAATTTGTTTCATCCCTATTTAAGTTCAAATCAATGGTATCAGATTGGTCTTCTCTTTCTCTGTTTTTCTTTCCATGTCCCCAACTTGGTTGGGATATAAGGAGTTAGGGCTCGAATTGGTCAAACCTTTGCAAGAGCAACCTCACAAATCCTGATGGCCTCCCATAGTGGAAGAGAATAAAGGCAAGGGGGCAGGAGATCCTTTCAGAATCTTGCTCGAAGAAGCCCTCTAGAGATAAAGGAACGTGATGATGGACAACTTTTCCCAGATCCTTCAGCAGCTACCCAAAGGTGATGCATCTTCTTCCAACAACTACTCTGGAAGTGCCACACCCTTTAAGGTATAAGTAAACTTTGACATCCCCATATTTGAAGGTTAGATAGATGAAGATGCCATAGATAAATGGTTAACTCTGTGAGAAGGGTATTTTTTTGTTCAAGATTTTTCCAGATGGGAAAATATTACTTTTTCACTTCTCAAAGCGCCCCCCACGTCAAGAATTGGTGGGAAACCTACTGTGAACAAGAGGACGAGAGGGAATCCTCATTGTTTTCGACCACAAAAACTTGGAATTCTTTCCAAGATGCCATCAAGGTACAATATTACCCTGTCAGGAGCTATGAAGATAAATACATAAAGCGGACCATACTACAACAGGAAAGGGACCAATATGTGTCAAAGTTCATAAATGTTTACCATACCCTCTGCACAAAGTTGGGTATCAAGATTCTAATAAGAATTTGGTACTCAAGTACCATGGTTGTCTAAACAAGTAAATCTAGGATGAGATGGATTTCCTAGACAACTCCTCACTCTGCATGACATACTAATACTATTTCAAGATTGAGTGGAAGTTTAAATAGAAGAAGAGAGACTTTGGATATGCGAATTTGAAGCAAGGAGAAGGAACCCCCAAACCACAGACCAAAGGTGAAACCCATGGCAAGGCAACCCAAGACAACCATCCGAAGTTGGAAGTAAAGAACAACACCACGAAGACAAAGAAGGACATGGGAAAATGGTGTGAGTTCCATAAGATCTCCACTCATAAAACAAGTGAGTTTCAGGTTAAGCAGTCACTCGTGGATGAGTTGAAGGCTTCCAATTGAGATGCATGGTCCAACTCTAAGTTAGAACCTGATAAGGGGAATGAAAAAGGGAATTAGATCATTGACGTGGATCCCAATTCCATCGTGGCCACCAATAAGATGTAGAAGAATGAGCCCAAAGATCCAGAGGAGGGGGAACACCTCTTCCACTCATAGATGTGGGTGAAGGGTTCTCCAGTGCAGTTCATTCTCGACAGCGAGATCCAAAAGAAACTCATTTTAGTAGAGGTCATGAAGCAGTTGGGCCTACCGATGATAACACGTGTTCAACTGTACACCATCAGGTGGCTTCACCAAGGATGAGATCTCTGTGTCAGCCACCATTTCTGCCTTCCCTATAGTATCAAGCCCTTCATGGATGAGGTATTGTGTGATGTTTCTTCTCTTGAAGTTTCTAATGTATTATTAGGACAAGCATACTTGTGGAAACGACATGCTATATATGAGTCTAGACCTTGCTCTGTGATTATTACTTTAGGAAATAAGTTGTACAGGATACCAGAGGTAACCCCGCCTACTGCCATCTCTTTGATCAGTGAAAAGAAATGCAATATGATCATTTCCCAGACTAGGAAATTTGTTTTCCTCATGATTTTCCTTCAGGGAAAGAAGAAGGTTATGGCCACTACTTCGATACAGGGCTCCTCCGCACAGCAACAATAGATGGACAAGGTCATGGAGGAGTAAAGGCACATTTTCACCTCACCTACAAGGGTACCTTTTCACTGTGAAGTTAATCACTCCATCGACCTAACCTTAGGGGTGTCGATACCTAATGAACCAATCTATCGATGCTCTATTCTGGAGAATGATGAGATGAAGAGGCAGATTTAGGAGAAGTTGCAGAAAGGGAACATTATGTCAAGCCCATCACCCTATGGGATCAATTGTATTTGTACAAAATAAGTACGAGACCTCAAGACTCTATATTGACTATCAGGCACTGAACAAGATCATTCTCTGAAATAGGTACCCAATTCCATAGATTAATGACCTTCTGGACTAGCTCAAGGGGGGAAAATATTTCAGCAAGATTGACTTGAATTGCAATTATCACAAGATGCCTATCTAACCCTCTGATGTGTGGAAAACCACCTTCAAATCTAAGGAGGGCCTTTTTGAATGGTTGGTCATGCCTTTCACGTTGACGAATGCTCCTGTGACCTTCATGAGATTGATGGATGACATCTTGTGATCCTTCACCAATGCATTCGTAGTGGTGTATTTAGATGATATCTTGATCTTCAACCAAAGTTTGGAAGAACACCTCCACCATATTTGACATGTAACCATATGACAACACAAGTTGTGTTCCAATTCAGGGAAATGAAATTTTGGCATGGCCCAGGTTCAATATCTAGGGTATGTCAATGATGAGAAGGCATGTGGACCTAGCCAAGATACAATTCATTCGGGATTGGTTAACCCCAACCACTCTAATAGAGCTCCACAACTTTATAGGCCTTGCCAATGTCTATTGCAAGTTCGTGTTGGGTTTCTCTCATATCACTTGGCCTTTAAGTCAAGTCACCAAGGGTGGAGAAAAAGAAAATTGTTTTTCATCTGAAACCCAACAGAAGGCATTTTTCAAGTTGAAGCATCATCTCTGCTCTACACCAGTGCTCACATTACCAATCCTGTAGCAACCATTTGAGATTGAGATAGATGCCTTTGACTATGTTACTGGTGTAATTCTTACTCAACAAGGGCACCCAGTGGCTTACCACAGTGGGACACTTTCAGACACAGTACGAAATTATCCCACTTATGCCAAAGAAATGTATTCCATTGTACAAGCTCGTTGCCAATGAAAGCATTACATTATGGGGAAGGAAATGATCATCCACATGAACCATGGACCCCTGCAGTTCATACAAACATAAGGGAAGTTGCAGAATGATTTCCATCAGAAATGGTACCTACAATAGTTCCATTTTAACATTAAGTACAAGAAGGGAAACACCAATAATGTTGCAGAAGGCCTTAGCTAACCACCAATCATGGCTCTGATCATTGTGCTCAACTCATGTGGGCACAAGACTTTGGGATGGACTCATCTTTACCAGAGCAATCCAAAATTCGACAATACATACTAGACACTCCTGGAAGGGAAGCAAGTTCCAAATTTTCACATACAAGACGCACTGTTATGCCACCTAGGACACACTTGTGTTCTTTCAAGCAAGCGTGCCAAGATGATTTGGGAGGCACACTATAGTTAGGTTGTTGGACATTGCATAGTAGATAAAATAGAGGCAATACAGTAAAAGTATTTTTATTGGCCAAAACTTCGTTAGGATGTTGGGAAGTACATTAGATCCTACACCACCTACGTAATTTCCAGACCAACCATCAAGAAACAAGGCTTATATACTCCTCTACCTACTCCTAGTCGACCTTGGGAATCTATCTCCATTGATTACATGTCGGGCCTTCCTTTTACTAATCATTGCAATGACTGCATTTTTTTGGTCATCGATAGATTCTCTAAGATGGCCATCATGGTGGCTTGTAAGAAGAGTATCACACTAGAGGCCACTGCTAAGCTCTTCTTTGAGCGAGTGTGGGTACACTTTGGGATCCCACAGTCCATTATATCAGATCGGGACAACAGATTCCTAAGTGCATTTTGGTCAAGTCACTAGTCGATGTTGGATACCAAACTTACTAAGTCCACGACATTCCACCCCCAAATTGATGACCAAACAGAGGTCATCAACATGATGATCATACACATTCTATGAATGTACAACTTGAAGCATCCATGCACATGCGATTACAACCTGCCCTATGTCTAGCACAACTAGAATAGAGCTCTCCATAGCTCAACAAGCCATAGCCCCTTTCAAGTAGGGTCGGTATTTCATCCATTATGTCCCATTGATGTTTCCATATCATTTGCAGCTACTCAGGAATATTCGAATCACGTCTAGTCTGAAGCTGAGAAGGCTAACAGCTTCATTGAGCACATTCAACACATTCGCCAGCAATTCCATGATATATTGGACAGAGCCAATGCTAATTACAAGCATCACCATGATCAGCATCGAATGTCACATAAGTTCCAAGTGGGCGACAAAGTTTGGCTACATTTGTAGAAGGAGTGCTTCGTTGGACCCCACCACAAGCTTCATTGACTCTAATATGGGCCATACACCATCACCAAGGTTATAGGTGACAATTTCTTTGAGTGCAGCATCCCAGTGTTCCTTGGTCTGCATCCAGTTTTCAATTTAGACCACCTTCAGTCATACTTTCCATCATTGTTGGACACAAACGACATTGCATGACAACTCACACCAACATATCTCAAACCAAATTGCATGGAACAGGCCACAATTGATCAACTCATGGACACACAGATCTATAAAACTCACCAATAGAGGATCCATCTATTTCGAGTTGTCAAAGCAAGTCAACTCTTTCACTAGGGCAAGTGGTTCACCAGGGACCAGGTTCAACAGCAAGTTTCTCACCTCATGGAGGCTCTGCACACAATGGGGACCATTGCTTCCTAATGGGGAGGACTAATACAGGTGGATTTTGGTGGCCACCCACCTATTCCACCAAAACCTCCAGTCGGTTTCATTTGTTCATTGCTTATTTTAGCATTTACAATTTTAGTAGTTTTTTGGGTCTTGAAATTGCAGAGCAGTTTTGACCCCCTAAACGATGTTTTTTGTTTTTTTTTTTGTTTTTAGTTCTACAGCAAGCCCATGGTTGTAGGTAGAGGTGTACCTTAAATCCTAAAGTACTCAGAGAGACATTTCCAACAAGGTATCATATGCGCCAAACAGAGATAATATGACCAAGTTATGACCTCAGGAAGTTGGCTTCCCAACTAACTCCAACAGGGCAACAAACTCTTGACATTACATCTCCTGGGGTTAGGGTTTTCCCTTGTTGTTCAATAATAATTAGGTCATTGAGCCTCATTGTAACATAGTTCGGAGCAATGTAGCTGCCACATCTCTTCTCATAGATAAGCTACGATTGCCCGAGATAGTATTATTTCCATTTCGTTTTTAAGAATAATTCAATATTTGATATTAATGAAATTAAGTGTTATTTCTACTACATCTCCATATTTATGGTTATATTTGTAATTTGTTGCATTCATATTTAAGTTCGAATCATATTTACATTTTTTTTGCATCCTTGAACAGTGTTGGCCACCAAAGACCAACGTGTAAGACCTTTCGAGTAGTCGATTTTCCTACATGTCCCCCTGCAACACCAGCATGGCATTCTTACAATACACCTTCACATTATTGATCAAGGATACAGCGGTGTAAGACCTTATCAAGCCCCATATTATATAACTATCCTGTAATAAGTTGATAGTCTCATTCTCTAACCACTAGATGTTTCTTTTGTATAGTAGTATAATCAAAGGGGCATTGACTAAATCTAGAAATGAGGAATTATCTTCCAAGTAATCATGAACAACTTCAATCCAGAACAAGTGCCATCCGGTAACTAGTCATCAATCGGTCTCCCCAACTCTCCTGAGTCTAACTTGGACAAATCATTTGACCCCACATTTTACCTTCACGTCTTGAAAATCACCTCAAAAGAAAATTCCTGAAATAACAATAACCATCGGCAAATCCTCCTTTCAAGTACAGGCTTATTAACTAGATATTTTAGCATTGAATGGACCTCCCAACAAATAGTGTCAGAATTGGAGAGAGTATATAATGGCTAACACTTCTCGCTTTTTATTCATATAGTTTTTCTTTGCATTGAAAAGTTTTTTGCTTGTGAAATAGATAGGATGATCCATGTTTCCTTCACCTAGTTGCATCAAGATACCACCCAAAGCAATCCCAGATGCATTAACATGGACATGGAATTTCTTGTTCCAATCAGGATAAACTAAAATAGGTGCACTTGCAAGCTTCTCCTTCAATGTATTAAATGCAACATCACATTCGGTGGACCACATAAAGTGATCAAATTTCTCAAGGAACTTTTCAAGCGAAGCTGTAATTGAAGCATAATTTCTTATGAATGTACGATAATAACTTGTATGTCCCAAAGTGGATCACAACTGTCAAATCGAGGTGGGTGGCAACATATTTAGTATCACTGTGACTTTAGAAAGATCCACACAAACTCCCTCCTTGCAAACAATATGCCTCGATAATGTTCCAAACGACATAGAAAAAATGCATTTCTTTAGGTTCAATGATATTTGGAGTTGTTTGCACCTATGAACTTATGTATTTATTCACAAAAAGCAGCAATAAAAATGCGTGAGAATACATTTGGGGCATTATTCAACCCAAAGGGAATCACTTTATAAGCATAGGATCACCATTCAGTGCTGAACATGGTCTTCTTCTTATCTTCTTCTATAATACAAACTTGGTGGTATCCCAGGAAACCATCAATAAACGAGTAGGCTTCATTTCCCCCAACATTATCCAAGACTTCATCACTAAAAGGAGTTGGAAAAGAGTCATGCACACATGCATTATTGAGGCTATGATCATCAACACACACTTGAATATATTTTGAATCCTTCTTATCATGTATAACAATGGGGCTTATCCATTTAGCTTCGTCAATAGGGAATATGAGGCTAGAACCTGGCATTTTGTCAATTTCCTTCTTGACTTTCTCTTTGACTCACGTATTCAACCTGTAAGGTCAATTCTTAATGTGTTTTTCATATGTATTTAGTGTTATTTTCATCTCTCCCATATCACCTTTGATTCCCTTCAATTTTGGGATGGAACGAGGAAATAAATCCTCATATTCTTTAAGTAGATCAAAAATTTCCTGCATGGTCTGATCATCCCAGTAATCTCCAATGGAAGCAAGCTTTAGCCTATCTTTTGTGCCAATATTCATGTTTTTCAACTTAAGTGGTTGAAAATTTGGAGCATCACATACAGGATCCTCTTTAATTTTCCACTCCCCTTTAGACTCTTTGAAGGATAATTGCCTTAGATCCTCAAAATCATCATCTGGCTCTTTGTTAACTTTACCGCAAACAACAGCTTCATGAAATCCTGAGTCATATTAGTGTGCAAAGTCTCCATACCTAGTACATTCTACTAAAGCATCATCACTTTCAAACAAGACTCCTCTAATAGCTTTAAGGGATTTTGCCATATTTTTATCAAAATTAGAAAAGGAAAATTCTCTACAAAACTAAGTTTTCAGTACATCCCAATTTGTTGTCAATCATTTTATCTCCTCCTTCAAATACCAACCTTGTGGAATATTTCCCAAAGAGTGAATAAATAGATGTGGCCACATTTCAAATACTAGGCTATTAGCCCTCCATACATAACAACCATGTGCAACATCTTCTTATGGAGAAGTTTGACCATTCTAAATAAGAATTTTTGTTAGAAGCTCATTCGGTGGAGAAAATTGATATAACAAAACAACCTTGATAGTGTTCCATTCTTAAAGCTTATCTCGATGAGTTTCCCACCATCTCATGGGAGTCACTTATAAATAAACACTCATTACAGGGACCTTCTAACATTCTTCTATTTGAGAATCAATTTCTTTAATAAATTTTACAACATAATTAGTACCATTAAAAATAGGATACTTGCATACCTCAGTACCAATCCAACGGACACATCAAATAGTAGCACAATGTCAAGAGTGGATTTCATGAACTCCTTGTTGCTAATATTCCATCATAGCCTTAGAGCCAGCTTCAGTGCTTTGAATACTCTGCCAACTAATATAACTAGTTGTTGTGGGGTTAAAATAGTATTCTCACTTTACAACAGTCAGTTGATATAATTGGACCACTAAATTAGGGGATTCAACATCATCCATAGGTTAGGTAAATATCAAACCCTAATAAGGATAAAGAGGTTGTATAACACGCATGCCATCCACTTAAAATTCATAGTCTCTCACTTCAAATCAATGATTGCATAATCCTTGAAGCCCTGATCGATGCCCAATAAATCCGGGTATGGCTCTTTATCCCCAATAATATCAATAATTTGAAAATTTGCATAAGTTTTAACACTAACTATACCAACCTCAACATCCTCTAATATTCGAACAAGAAGAATGCAATATTGGTTTTCCATCCACAATTACATAGGGGAATAGACCAACTTCGGTTTTCTGATATCTTCCCAGGTTTTTCTCAGAAAAATATTAACATCCAACCCAAAATACAACATGGATTCCTTGATTTGAAACCATGCAATCTGAGTGTCTACTAGAAACTCCCTTCCTCTACTCTTCTTGCTCTATTGAACCCTCCTGGAATGTCGCTTGGGTAAATTTACAAAAATTGGTTCTATCGCGAACACATCATCCTTCACAATAGTTTTCAATATTTTCTACAACTGGCCTGTAAGTTGTTCATCATTCATAATTTGTAAAAATAACTTAAACTAATCCATTCTAGGTTGGAAAGGTTTTGTGAAATGTTCCTCCTCTCGAGCCTTTACTTGCTCCTGCAGTTTGCTGCGAGGTCCTTAAGAATAAATTAACTGACAAAAAAGTTCAGTTGCATCCCTATAATACTCCTTTTGTTGATTTTGATCATAAGATTTATTTGGAGATGTGGGTCTTATAACAATTGGTTGATCAAGAGTTACGATATCAACTCATTTCTTCTTTCCTCCTCTTGTAACAACATTAACATTAGGTTGTGTTGAAGGACTAGGATCTTAGGGCTCCGAGCAGACTAAATTAGCTCCTTTAGCCTGGTTTCTCTCTTCCCACCAAGAAATAAGTTTAGGGTAGTCTTTATTTGCATGCATATTTACTCGGTAGTATGAACACCATGGTCTCCATGGAAAAGGACACTCTTATGCAACATGTCCTTCCTAATCACAATTATAACATCCGATCGGCCTCTTCCACCCACCCTTCATCCCTTCAAAGCTCCTCCTTGTCACCCTCAAGGAGTCTCATTGAGTTGGAAAGAAGACTGGTCAAGACAGTCAGCTAAAGCATTAAAGGACAAAAATTGATCCATATGGTGATTAGGTGATCCGCAAAACTCACAAAACAAGTTATTTGGGATAGTAGAATATTTCTATAAAATAGGACATAAATGAGGTAAATGACCAAAACTTTGACATATCTCATAGTAGTAATTTACATAGAAACCTTGAGAACCAGGAAAGGACTGGAATTTCGTATGACCCTGATAAGGAAGAGCAGATGATATTTTCATAATTGTGGGAGACTATGATGGCAAAGGTCCCATAGGAGGACTGGACAGTCTTATCCCTCTCAATCACGAGTGCTATGTAACATGTTGTCCCTAAACCTGATAGTGGGTACACTAAGCATGTGGTCTCACATGACGTAAAGGTGTCAGATATTTTAACCTATATGTCAATGTAACAATTTGATTCGAAAGGCCCATAATATCAGGATTTGTTGAAGGCCCACTGACTCTACAATCTTGTGGATAACTAGTCATAGCCTCTATTTGCATTGATTGCTCCAAATCATCTTGAAGCATGTCAATCTTCTGGTGAGAGAGCGAAATATAAGTCATCAGTAACAAAGTCTCGATAAAACAATCTCTCTAGTGACGGGGATCAATAGGATAACACAATTTACTAATGGAATCTTTGAATCACTACATGCATTGCCAAGAATATTGCCCTTCACATTGGAAAGTATCCAACAATTCCACTAATCCTTGTTGATTTGACTATGGTAACTTAAACTCTTATTTAACCTTATCGATATCGGCGTTTCGGTTAGAATCGATCCATTTTATGAACCACCTCAATGCTCGATCCCACGATGTAGTTTGGAATCCAAAGAGCTTAGTAGAATTAGGGGTATAATGATCTCTCCACACAGCATCACATAAGTACCAATGATAATCAACATCTTCACCCCTTATTCCCGTGAACTCTGGGTATTTGATAAGTGTACCGGATGCGACTCCATCCTTAGTTTCTTGTGTTGAAGAAAGAAGTATGAATCCCTGGGAACCAATTTGAGAACAACTAATTGTACTTGACTGACTAACACCACTAGAACTACTTTTACCTTTAAGAAATAACTGAACTTTAATAAACTTGTGTACCTTTGAAAAGATAAAATTCAAACTTTGATATGGCACCAGGGGAAGGTCAGGGAGAGGAGGAGTCATGTTGTTGAGTTGCGGAGTTCTACATTCTGGTATTGGTTCATCCTCAAATAAAAGTTTCCTCATCATAAAATACAAATCACCATCTGCCGGAGTATCTTCATCTAGTATCCTAGGTAGCTAGGAATCTGGCTCAGGTGTTTGAAATCCTTCCAACTCCTTGTGCATCAGAGTAACTGCTTCTAATACTTTCATTCCACTTCCACTTATGCTTCCACTGGCTTCTCATATTGTACCGTAAAAATAACCTTCTCCCTTGCTTCCATTTCACAACTCTAGAGCCTCAATTTGTCTATTTTGCAGCATCGCCTATGCGATGCAGCTCCCTTATTCTAACCCTAACTTCTCACAACTTTATTTCATGCCACTCTTCAACTATTCTTTCCCTTCACAATGCTCTGAAATCCCTCATCTTATGCAACTCTTTTTTATTCATTATAGGAACTCCTTCATCCTTCCACAATGACACGACACTCCTCTATGCTAATCCATTCCCCCAATACTAGAGACTTAAGCTGCCATTTGATCTTGTGGAAACACCAAGAAACTGTCTTCAACTAGCAATACTTTAATCTAGAGAGGTACCTCTTCTAGCAGTCATCCTTGTATTCCAAATTTGAATATGGTTTCTATGCGAGATAATAATTGATGCTTCTCAGTCACAAATTCAATGATATAACCTTCGAGAGTTGTGTTAACCCAAAAGTCAATATCTCTTGTTAACTTTGTATCCAACCAATGAAAATCAGTCAGATCGACTGTGGTCCAATTTTTGTGCAACCTTGGCTGTACTGCAACCCTCGATTTATGGTGGAAGCAACTCAACCAATTTTCTAACTTCTCTGGGAATTCACACCAAAATATCTCGTACTGGTCACAAGCAGGTTCAGAGTACAACATCTCTTCTTTGGCATAATTTAGATCGTTCTGCCTCAGCTCTTCCTGCTACAAAATAAAATGATCAACCCTTTCAAGCCACCAATTTTGGATATCCTGACAAATATACCATGGTTGCATGATCCAAATCCCCTAAGAAACTCGAGTTCCCAACAATGGAACCATTTGTTGGCAGAAAATTTTAGTTGACTTTGAGCTAGGGTTTGACCAAGGGTTCCAACAAACGTGTTCGCGTAGTCTAGCACTTTGTTAGCATTTTCACCCCTTTGGAACAAAGGAACGTCTCACCCGAGGCAAGCCAGAATCGTAAAAATATGTCGGGGATCTAAATTTCATTAATTAGGAAACTTATGACACTATTACCACATTCATTTACAACCATTTGTCTCATGTACTTAACAGAAAATAGACATATGCATAAAATTTTAAAAGGAGCAATAAAATACACAAATGAATATCAGAATTCCCATCCTCCATATATTATTAAACAGCAGAGTTTAGATACAATATAGCATCACCATTACAACTTGTGGTAATTATAGGCTTGCACGTAGATATCAAAATTGACAGACAATATAGAAACAAGACATTACAAGCTTAGATCTCAAATATTATGATAACACCAAAACACTGCAACACAGTCCCAACAAATACAGGCACTGCCTATATTCCCATCACGATCTGAACCCTATGGCACCGTCTAAACTTATTTCTCATTGCCTTGTATCTTCTTTTATATTCATTCTCATTTGATCTATTCTTTGATACCTCACTCACTTGATCCATGGTTTTTAGATACTTAGGGCCGTCACCTTGGTTCTCTATGATGAAATCAAAATCAGATCCTAGTTCTTCGATACATGCCCTTATATTTCATTATGCAAGGTCAAAAACATTTCTTTGCCACTTTGATTTTCCGATGCTATGTTTCTAGAAGTTTTGTCCAAAATGTCCTTCACAACTATTATTCCTTCAAAAATGAACGACCAAATAGTGGTGTCCATTTGTATGCCTCCCGGCATTGTGCTCTAATCTAATGGATATCTAGAGCACGTTAGTCAAGGCCTTTCTATATTTCTATGTTGTCAATGTTGGTCATGATGTTGATGCTTAAGATGGATTATCCATCTAACTCTTCTTATGAGAATATTTCAATTTTAGAGTATCCTTGTACCTTTTTGTGTAATTATAACTACCTCCCTAGTTAAGAGGAAGTGTTGAAAATTGTAACTAGGTTCGGTCTTCATAATTGTCACTGTACTTACATATTATATATTTTATGTAAAATAAAAAAGAAAGAAAAATAAATTTATTTTCCAAGCATGGGTTTCATGCTCAAGTCAATTTGTTAATTAGGTCAAGCATGTTCTTCATGCTTCTAGTGCTTATTAAGTCAAAAAAAATATTTGTCATGAGTCCAATTATTGTACTAGAGTCAAGTCCTATTTGGAATTTGAAAAGAAAGTATAAAAATGTTTCTATTTGAGTCAAAAATGTCAATTTTATCCCCGCAAGACCAAGTCAGACCTACCTGGACATGTTAGCTGTGGAAGTGACTCATTTGACCTCCTCCATGTGTATAAATATAGTGCAACTCATCCTCATTTGGAGAATCTCAAACAGGTTCAATTTTTGTGCCGAGAAGAGAGCGAAAACCAACAAGAAAGTCAAGAATAAGACAAAAATACAAAGGAGAGAGAGCGAAGGTCAAAGGAGGAATAAATATTCCCTAATTCTTTCAAACACGTGAATTTCTGAAACTGCTATAGGGGGCGAAATTGCAGACATAATTATAGAGGCTGAAATTTTGTTGCATGGGTCGAAAATATGTAGCTTGACCAAGTTTTGAAGGTGTTGGCTATTGTTGACTAGATGTGAATTTGACTTGTTGGAAAAGCTTGAAAGGAGGGTTGAATTGGGTCTTATGGGAGGTCTTGGTCTTGGTTTTTGAGTCTTGGAATTCTCACTTTGACCTGATTTTATATGAAGAGAAGAATTTGCTAGGTTTTCCCTTTGGAGGGGTTTTTCCCTGGCTTGGAGCCCATATCTTATGTTCAATGTATTTTTGTGATCTTCATGGTTTATGGTTTTGGTATTTTTTTTTATGAAAAAACATAATAAAAGTAATAAGAAATCAACACATATTCACAAGAAATTATCAAGTAAAGAGAAATCAACCCTAATTGTTGCCCTAATGATTTTACAATAGCTAGTACCACCAAATGGAGCCCCAATGTTGGAGAGGGATTGCACCATGTTGTCTTGATTGCACCCATGGAGATGACACGAGGCACCCAAAGTTGGTTTTTGGAAACATGGAGATATTTTTACGTATGATTTGAGGACACATCTTTAATCCATGGTTGACTATGATGGTTGGATATTAATTTAACCCTTATATTGCACTTTTGGAGCTTTATTATCCCTAAAGGGAAAGACATCATGTTTAAGAGGAGTTTCGACACACACATGTGGGTATTTAGAGGCTTATTTTAATATATTCAGCTATTGGGTTGACTTGTAACCCATTTACTTCATGTTCTCCCAAAATTAAACTTGTCATCGGTGTTTTAGACAAATTAAATGAAAGTTATTGACCTCATAAAAGTACAGGATCACTCCATTCTTGTTTCTCATCATCACACGAACAATTCACTTATCTACTTCACTAGAGAGTGTGAGTTTCTCTTTTTCACTCTAGTTGGAAAGATGTAGTAGTTTTTATAGTGCAAGTCCTTGGATTGGAAATATTTTTTTGGAGGTGTTTCTTTCGGATTGAAAGAAAGTGCCTCCTGGAGAATTTTGTGAGTTTTTAATTCTTTATCATTGAAATTTTGCATGCCTTAAGTAATAAAGTAGGGTTTCTTTGTGTCACAACTAAATGCTCTATAATTTATGAAATATTTCCATAATATTGTATGCAAATTTTTTCTTTTCAAAGTCCATAATGTAACTCTAGATGTGCATGAATTATTTAATTTCTCCCCTCACAAAAGAAATAGATAGGTTTTCAAGTGGATACTTAGGCCATCCCCCCTTCCTCCATGAAACTTCCTTCTTATTGAATTTTATCCATGAAATTGACTCCATTTTAACCCTAAGAGGACAAGGCATTAATCATTGGTTTTTTTATCACTCAAAACATAGCAAAATATACCTTCTATCTCTATTTTATATATTTTTCCTAGGAAAAGTTAGGGTTAGGGTAAATTTAGGGCTTTTTTTATGGATGACATCAAATAAATTTTGGACAAAAATGTTTCTCTTTATTTAGTCATTATTTTGGATATTTATTTCATGCAAAATCTACCATTAAAACTATAAAAAACCTAATATTTAAGTGTGACATAATCCTAGCTATTATAAGCTAGCTCATGATGAAATTATTTATACTATTCTCTCTTTATATTTGATGGCCTTGGTCCGTTTTCAATAAATGTTGAGGTCATTTACTCCATCTCTTATTTGCTACATGTCATTACATTCCCTATTAGTTAAGAACCATTCAAATCCCAACTTGTAGTAAACCCTTTCTTCTTGAATGTCCTAAGGGAAGTTACATGAAACTTGGGCCCTTATTATCTTAACCTTTCCAAGGTTTTATCAGTGTTTTCCTTTCCTTTTATTCTCACCTGGCTCCTCATTTGTTGAATACGTATTGGGTGATTGTTTCTCAAACCCTAAGGTGACTTTCAGGCTTACCTTTTAACATCTGAACCTTAGGATTTTCCTCCAAGGAAGCCTCCCTTGTGGGGATTTCATATTCCAAAAAAGAGTAGAAGACATACCATTGATGTGACAGTAGGTGGTTGTTTTTTGTTTCCCTTGATATAAGTTTCCTAGTGAGGCTTTACGTTAGACCTACTAGATTTTGTGGTAAAATTCCACTTTCTTTCCTTCTTTGTATGGGTTCAAATACTTCTTAAATTTTATTGATGAATTCTCCTAAAAATCTTGGGTTTATTTCTTAAAACTTATGAGTGAGGTTTTTGAATTCTTCCTAGCCTATCAGGCCTTTATAGAAAAATAATATGGACATCAACTACAAAGGTTAAGAATAGATAATGGAGGTGAATATGTAAACAATAAATTCACAACTTATTGCACTACATAAAGGCATTCAAATGCAGCATATTGTTCCATATACACCACAGTAAAATGGAGTTTCTAAAATAAATAATTGTACATTATAGGAAATGGATAGTTATATGATTCAATCTAAGGGATTAAATCATCATTATTAGGCGAAAGAAATCAACTGTGAACATCACATAGTAAATTGCACTCCCAAAAAGTATTTAAGAAATATAACATTGACAAAAGAATGAAATAACATTATATTCTATGTAAGACACTTCCACATCTTTGGTGGTGAAGCATGGGCTCACATTCCTAATTAAAAAGGAAACCTTTACAACCTAAAAGTGAGAAATTATTTTTTGTTGGATATTTTGAAGATGTAAAAGGTTATGTACTTCTTCAACATCACTACAATGAAATAATTATTAGAAGATATGTTAAATTTGATGAAAAAATATTGTATTGCAAGCCTAATTCGACAGTTGTGCCACCTTCTCTTCCTATTCAAGTTTCTTCTCCAAATGATGGCACTGAGGATAAAAATCCACCTCCACCTGCTCGCCTTCATCTAGATTAGTGCATTGAACATGAACCTATACTAGCATCACAACTTCTCAGATGGGTCCATTCACCACATGAAGCAGTTGGTGACCTTGTTGATGATCCTACAAATCAATTTTGTACTCGTTCACACTTCCAATGAACATCCTCTCTTTTGGCTCAAGTTTTACAGATTTGTGGTGAACATTTGTAGAAGCTTTAGGCCATCTAGACTGGGAATAAAAAATTAATGAAGAATATCGTTCCCTGATGGTGAACAATACTTGGGAACTTGTACCTCTTCCTGAAGGAAGAAAACTTGTCATATGTAAATGGCTATACAAAACTACATACGCATCAAACGGAAGCATTGAAATGCATAAGGCATTGTTAGTTGCTAAAGGATTCTCTCAATTTGAAGGAATTAGCTACAATGAAGCCTTTTACCCTATTTCCAAAATGAATTCCATCTTGTTGGGTTGTGTTATATTCTTTCCATGACTAGCCCACGTAGTTAACTAGGGGGTTAGAGGGGGGGTGGAGCCCCCCTTCATTGCGCCGATTGTGTAGCAGGGCATCATATGGGGTTTGAGGTGTACCCATAACCCAACTTTATGAGGTCTGGGGTAGCACCCCGGAAAATTTTGGTTTTAGACCCTATGTTAGGTTGGGCGCAGTGACCTATGGTTTTGTGCATGATTTTCACTCATGTTTTTTGGGCGTGATGGTTTTTAGTCCATGATATTGGATGTTTCAACATGTATAAATATGTATTATAACATTGAAAGGAACATAATGAAAAATCAAGCTGGTAGTCCCAGTTTTGGGATCCAGGGGAAAATCTCTGTGTATATGTGTTTTATGTGTTATTCTCTCGCATTG
>APFE031407293.1:359703-375599 GCA_000404065.3 Pinus taeda
TATAAGGATAGACTGTGACAGCCAAAGTGCAATTTTCTTGGCAAAGAACCCCGCATATCATTCAAAGACAAAGCACATAATGTTCAGTATCACTTTGTGAGGGATATGATAGAAGACAAAAAGTTGTTGCTAGTAAAGTTGGACACTTTGAAGAATATTGTAGATGCATTGACAAAATCTTTGAGTTCTGAGAAGTTCACTTGGTGTAGAGAGACAATGGGTGTTTCAGGGCTGGAAAAGTGACTAAGCTCTCTTGTGGCCCCCTGTAGAAAGAAAACAACAAGTGGGAGAATGTTGGGTTGTGTTATATTCTTTCCATGACTAGCCCACGTAGTTAATCGGGGGGTTAGAGGGGGGCGGAGCCCCCCTTCATTACGCCAATTGTGTAGCAGGGGGGGGGTGTCACAAGGGGTCTAAGGTGCACCCATAACCCCACTTTATGGGGTCTAGGGAAGCACCCCAGAAAATTTTGGTTTTAGACCCTATGTTAGGTTGGGCAGAGCCACCTATGGTTTTGTGCATGATTTTCGCACATGTTTTTTGGACGCGGTGGTTTTAGGTCCATGGTATTGGACGTGATGGTTTTTGGTCCATGGTATTGGATGCTTCGACATGTATAAATATGTATTATAACATTAAAGGAACATAATGAAAAATCAAGTTGGTAGTCCCGGTTTTGGGATCCAGGGTAAAATCTCTGTGTATATGCATTTTATGTTTTATTCTCTCACATTGTTTATTTTCTATGTTTTAGAATTCGTATACAGGTAATTTCTGTACGGGGTTAAAACATACACATCTGTCTTGTTCTAGCCATTGTTGCTTCACATAGATTGGAGTCCATCGAATGCATCTTAAACTTTCTTTCTTGCACGGGGATCTATAAGAAGAAATATAAATGGAAAAACCTATTGGATATGTTTAGAGTGACTTTAGCATTGTGTTTTGCCTTATTAAATATCTCTATGGTCTTAAACAAGCTACTCCATGTTGGTGTAAAAAAAATGGATAGTTTTCTTCTTCACACCAACTTATTTAGATATCATCATGACCATAATGTTTGCAACATGAAAGTAGGAATCCATCTAAAAATCCTTGTTTATTATGTTTATGACCTTATCCTCACTTGTAGTGACCCTAAAATTTTAACCCATGTGAAGCGAAGCCTTAAAACAAAGTTTGAAATGACGGACTTAAGGTATTTGCATTATTTCCTTGGCATCCAAGTATTGCGAACCAAGGAATAAATTTTTCTTTCCTCAAAATTTTCACATGGAATATTGTAAACCAATCCCTTCTCCCTTTCACTCTAAATTCAAACTTACTCACACTTGCACTGCACCCAAAGTTGATGCCACTTCTTACTGTTAGTTAGTTGGTGATCTAGTATATTTACCCATGTTTGTCTTGATATTTCCTTTGTTTTTGTTCTTGGTGCCTATCTGCAAACCCTAAATCAAAGTCATTGGAAAGTAGCAAAAAGGATACTTTGATATATTCAAGGTGCAATTCAGTTTGGGATACATTACAATTCATGGGGGACTCCTTTGTTGGTTAGTTTCAATAATTCAGATTGAGCTAGTGACCTAGATGTTCGTAAGCTTACTACAAGTTGTGTTTTTGGTCTTAATTACAGACCTATCACTTGGGCTTGTAAAAATAAAAAATTTATTTCTCTTTCTTTAATAGAAGCAGAGTATCGAGAAACAATTAATGCAATTCAATAAGTCTTGCGGATTTGATAGATCACTTCATAGTTTTGATTCTAATAATAGCATTTGACCATCCTTTAATGTGACAATCATAGTTCCATCAAGCTCACCAAATATCTAATTCAACATTAGCACAACAAACATATTAAGCCACAAATGCATTTCATCAAAAATATTATTCATGGTTGAGTTATTGAAATGCTCTTTTTTCATACAGATGATTGAGTTGTAGACATTTTGACAAAACCTCTTATAGAAGTGAAGTTTTCTAAACTTTGATTTATGTTAGGAGTCCAAGAAGTTGTCATTAAGGGGGAATATTGTCTAATGCCTCTTTTATTATCCTATTGTATCACCTTTGTAACTTGGTCTAATGTATTGTTGGAGCCCAGAAAATTTTTGTTTAATTTTTGTAAGTATAAGGATGCATAGTAGGGATGAGGAGCACAAGAGGTATGAGTGGAGTGTACTATAGGGCTATGTAGGAAGTATAGCATGGTGTAGGTGGATGTCATGCAGGAGGATGATAGTGGTGTCTGAGGATGGGAGGCATAGGCAAAGGAATATTGGTAGTTAGGATTTTGTAAAATAATGGAGTCTACTAAGGATGTTGTGGTAGATTAAAGGTTGGAGATATTTTGCAAGAGGAAGAAAAAGGGCAGAGTGGGTCTTCCTGGTAGGAAGATATTTTGAAGGATCGCTAATACACATGGGCTAGCTTAAGAATGAATCAAGAAATATCTTAACGATTTACAGGACAGCTGAAGCAATCAGGCAGAGGGTCAAGAAGGTTTAGACGGCTTCTAAGCGAGGATAAAATGGGTCGTCAAGGAAAAGATGAGGGTTGGTCGTCATATGTTGGACGTTGGGCAGAGGAGAGAGTGGAATTGTATAGTTTGGTTATGCAATTTCAGTGTAATGTCTGTATGTCTAGAGTTATAGGTGGGTCTGTGTGAGTCAATAGTTGCAAAGAAGTATTACCCTATTTTCATGTATATTTGTATGTCTGGCTTTCATGCTATGAGTTGTGTTTTTGTTTGTACATGACACATATTTTAATGGCAAGTGAGCCTATTGTTCTAATGGATGTACTTAACATATAGCGCCTTTTTAATTGATGCTAATATAAACTAATGGATGGATGGGTTTCCCCCTATGTTTTGTATCAATGTTTGAATGTCTAATATTGTTTATGTGTATTAATTTTCTGCATGTTAAAAGGATTTTACAATAGCTTTGAACACTTGTATCCATGATTAATGGTCTGAATTTCATAGTATATATGTTGTATGGGATTAATGTATGTTGATTGGTTTGTTATTGTTTCGAATAAATATAAAATGCCTAATGGGTGTTAAATTATAGCAAGAAAAGGCTTTATTTGACATGTTCCTTTGTCAAATGGAGAAATTTGAATTTCCACATCAGCAAAATGACTATAGTTGCAGTTCGCAGGAGTGACATGGCCAAGTCACTTAGTTAAGTTATGAAATTTGAGTTTGTGGGAAAGAAGTAGAGTTGTTCATGGGTTGATTGTTAATATCTAACAATATAGTGGAGTTATAGTTAGTGAAACTCAGTTATCTGAGTTAATTTCATGAATAGAGTCAGTAGGAGTTCAGTTGCAAAATTGTGATTGTTGTTAACTCACTAATATCTTAGTTAGCTAGTCAATTTAATAAAAATAGCCCTAGTCATGCATGGAATTTGAATTGTCTAGTTGAGTGGAGGAAAAAAGAATCAATGTAGTTATTATTTTATACTAGAGAGTGTATACAGATTTCATGTAGCAGGTGAGGCTTTCCTCTTGAGAATTGCACAAGAAAATAGGGGCTTTTTTCTATTCTTTAGGAGCCAATTTCCTCAGGAATTGCTCAAGGAAATAAGAGGAGCAGGTGACCTAGATTTGGCTAAGTATTTGCTAGAGAAGACTCAAGTGGAATATATTAGTAGTGCAGGTTGAACTTCAAGGATTGAATTTTTCATTGTAATATATCATTTTTTCTCATTTGATATAAACAAATAGAGGAGGGGATTTTCCTAGTTTGGTTCCCTAGTAAAAATGTTGTCTTCATTGGGATTGAATGATTGTATTCGTTTCTATTGTATGTTTTCCTTTCCACAGATTGAGTAGAAGAAATTTATGTCTATTGATCTCAATATGATTTCATTAGCAACTGAAAATTTCAACTTATTTCTACATGGTATTTGAGTTATTGAAAACTACATAGAAACCATAATCCTAATCAATCTCTCAAGAATTTTCAAATAACAGAGTTTTGTCGTGTAGAATTTCTTCAGTGTAGGAATAATCTCCTTCTATGGATTGAGGATTTAGTATGCATTAGAGGGAAATTTGAATTTCATAGCTTGGAAAGACATAATGGAATTTATGTTGGATGAAAATGGAGTATTGGAGTACACACAAACGGGTATTCCAAAACTAATAGCATTTGATGCACAACAACTAGCACAGTGGAAGAAAGATACTACAAAATATAGGAGGATTATCCTGGAGGGTGTCATAGATAACGTCGTTTCAAGTTTGAATGGAAAATAGACTACTTATGCTATATGGAAAACCCTCAAAATTTTATTTGAAAGTAGAAGTGATGTCAGGAAATTGACTATGAAAGATAAGCTCATAAAGATTTGAATGCATAAAACTGAAACTATTGTTCAGTACCTATCCAGGTACATTTAAGTCATATATGAACTTGGAGGAGTAGGAGAGACTATGCCACCATCTAATATTGTGAGCTTAGCACTACTTAGTCTTCCAAAGTCTTGGCACGACTATCAGGATTCAGTTAATGGAAGAGACAAGCTTCCAAATTGGGAGAGACTTTGGTCTGATTTGGTGCAAGAGGAGATTAGAAGAAACACTAGAGATGGAGTCTCATCCAGATCTCATGAGGAATAAGATTTTTCTCTAGTTGGAAAAGGGAAGAATTCTGAAGGAAAGAATACCCAAGGTGAGGAAGAATCCATCTAGAACCATGGCAAGAAGAAATAACTCAATAAAATTAAATTCTTTTACTACCATGAATATTGATACTACGCAACGAAGTGTCCACATAGGAAAGTAAGGAGCCTGCAACAGTAGAATAAGGAGATTCTCTCACATCACAATTCGATTTGGATTCCACCCTCATTACTTGCATGGAAAGCATAGTAAGAGGAAGTGAATGGTACCTATACTCTTGTGCTTCATATCATATGACAAGAAATAAGGATTTCTTTAGCAGCCTATAGGAGAAGGACTTACAATTACACATAGAGCTTGGAGATGATGAAAGGTATAGTACCAAAGGGATTAGCACTATCAACTTTAAGAGGGATTTAGGCTCTCATATTCATGTAAAGGATGTAATGTATGTGTCTGGTATAAACAAAAATCTAGTTTTTGTAGTTGTACTTGAAGACCATGGATATGATGTGTTGTTTAGTAAGGAGAAAGATTATTTGAAATATATTGCAACAAGCTAGAGGTATATTTCACCATGCATGCAGTTATGCCTCTAGGAGTGAGGTGGGGAAATGTAGAGCCTTAGTCCCAAAGTTGTAAATATTTTCGCAAGGTCCATAGGAGAGCAGCTGCAACTGTAGTATACTCTTCTCATGGATCATTAGAGAAATTTTGAGGTCTAAAATGGGTCTCCTAAGGAATATTAGAAAATAATAGTGGAAATAATAAAATAAGATTAGATTACAACATCAAATTTTAGAGGGAAGAAAGAAAAAACTACTTTTTCAACTCGTATTTTCAACTAATCTCCCTATAGATTTACTCAAAATTCAAGTAGGAGAACTCGTTAGATGTAGAATTTAAATCCTTATCCAAGGTGTACCCATGTTACATACTTTAGATGGGACTTTCTACAAGAAAAAATATAAATACATGAAAAATGTGATTGCAATCATGTATTTCACATTTTTCGTGTAACAAAGCCCATCAAAACTATGAATCATGGGCACTCCTTGGATGAGGAATTAAATTATGCATTCAATGAGTGCTCGCACTCAAAATTTGAGTAAAACCATATGGATATAAGTTGAATTTTTTTTTCTTTTTTTTAATCTTTTTAATTACTCAAAAAATGGTGAATCATCCCCCATGGTTGACATCATCATCTTGAATCCTATTGGTTCCTATAAAGTTGATTTTGGTTATAAATTTTTGTTTTGAGGCCCATTTTTTACCTCAAAATTTCTCTAATGACTATTCAGTAGCAGAAGGATCAGTTTCAATTGATGCAATCAAATCTTATTCGATAGTTGCAGGCTAGTAGCAGTCGGCTTAGGAAACAGTTACAGCTCAAAGACACAGTTGATTCAATGTTTTAGGTGCTTCTTAGTTGCAATTGTTGCAGTAGCAACAACAATAGTGAGAGGGAATGTTAAGTTTTTTATAGTACATTCCACTACAGTGGGATTGGGATTGTGCAGAATCCTTTTCTTATTAAGAGGGAGTGTTAAATTGTAGAAAGAAAAGGCTTCATTTGACTTTTGCCTTCATTAAATGGAGAATTTCAAATTTCCACCTCACTAGGATGACTAGAGTTGCATTTAGTAGGAGTGACATGGCCAAGTCACTTAGTTAAGTTAGCCAATTCAATTTTGTGTGAAAGAAGAAGAATTATGCATGAGTTGATTTCTAAGATATGGCAATCTAGTGGAGTTATAATTAGTGAATTATCTAAGCTCTAGTCATGAATAGAGTTAGTAGGAGTTCAGTTGAGTAGTTGTAACTATTGTTATAAATAGTCAATTTACTAAAAATATCCCTAGTCATGCACGGAATTTGGATTGCCTAATTGAGTGGAGGAAAAAGGCTTCATTGTATTTATTATTGTATACTAGAGAGTGTGTACATTTTTCATGTAGCAGGTGAGGCTTTCCTCTTGGGAATTATGCAAGAAAATAGGAATTTTTTTCTATTATTTAGGATCCAACTTCCTTGGGAATTACACAAGGACATAGGAGGAGAAAGTGGCCTAGATTTGGCTAAGTATTTTCTAGAGCAAACTCAGGAGGAAAAGATCAGTATTTCTATGTAGGTTGAGATTCAAGGATTGAAGTTGTCATTGTAATAGATCAAATTTTCTCATCTAATATAATACAAACAGAGGAGGAATTTTTCCCATTTATGTTCCCCAATAAAAATATTTTGTTCATTGTGATTGAATGATTGCATGTGTTTCTATTGTATGTTTTCCTTTCAGCAAATTGACTAGAAGAAATTTGTGTCTATTGATCCCAGTCTGATTTCATTGACAACTGCGAATTTCAATTTATTACTACAATGGGATGAATGGTTGCAAGGAATTCAGAGATAATAGATAATACCATCTGTCTATGGGAGGGAATAATATTGTGTGAGGGTGAGTATAATGTTTAATGGCCAAAAGTGTAAACTATTGGGACTTTTCACACGCTTTCAGTCTCGACTTATGTGCTAGTAAGCTAAAAGGCTAAAAGCCTTGTACATCACATAGTATTGGAGTGATGTCCAAGTGTTTGTCAGTGAAAGTTCAATGTCGCAAGTCATAGATAGTCCTATCAGATCACGGAAACCCAGTTCCGATAGTCACCTATTAGCATCTCAAGTGAGACTTCACCGACTCCTTAGGTGTTTCCAAAGGGGTTGATGCTAAGCAGGTTTTGTTGGCCACTGCGTATCAAATCCTTGATTTGTTAGAATATTTTGTGCAAATAAATGCTTCCAATGTTGGGATTGGGATGGTTGTCTCATAGGATTTTCATGTAGGAATGTGAAAGCCATGGAATCCCACCCAGAAGGATATTTCTAGGTGGATTACACAGAAATAGCACGATTTCGTAGCAAAGGAAATCAGTGATAGGAACTAGAGCATAGATCACATTACATTATGCGCCACCGTAGCCAAACTGTGGGTTGTGCATAAAGAACAAGTTGCAAGATGGCAGTGGTGTAAAAACCTGATGAAGGCTAGGTCTACAACCATCTCAAGTGTCCCTGGAGATGAATATTCATGCATGGAGTTCCATATGATGCACCTAAAGAGATTTTTTGTGACGTAGACCAAGGGGAAAGTGCAATATCAGGAGTGGGTGCATCAATTCGTACACACCTTGGACACCATTAGAATGAATTGGTACATTAAACTAGAAGTGCATAGAGGGACACAAGATTAGAATGAAATGGCACAGAATGTTTGGACATCTTTGTTTTTGAAGTAGAAGAGTCAGCACTATGGAGGAACCAACAGGGTTCAGGGACATAGCACTATGCTCTATGCATAAGCATCTACAACGAGTGCGGGAATTTTTAGAATGCTACAATATCATGAAGCGAGGAGAAGGCGTAGATAATCCCTGAAACATTCTAATCCCGGAGGTGGAAAGAGAACACAAAGTAATTGGAATGACATTACAATATAGGGAGTACACATAATTGATCAAGACGTGAAAAGTGAATATTCAAATAGAAGAAAGTCCCAATATGGAAGCCATTGGGGATTATTGGGATGATGATACCATTGAGAAGGTTGTTGACTTGCTATGAGGGTATCAGGATCAAAGCATTAACTCTTATGAGAGGGTGGGAATGAATACTAAAGATAAGGTTGAATATGTGGAGGCAAGTGAAATGTCTATACATCATTAGAAGGTGGGTATGACCTACAGTCATGCCACCTTCCAAGAAGCCAACTAATTTAAACAATCGTTAATAGGAAGGGGTGTTATTCCTATGTATATATATAAATTCTGATGTAAATAAGTTAGGGTTGAATAGGGGGAAGTAATATTTGGGTTTTTGATTGGATAAATTGAGTAGAAAAGGCGCAAACCAATTCAGGGTGTTGGCAGGAAAGAGGTTGAGATGAAGGCAAGTCAGTACGCAGGCGTGCTAAAAAATGGATAGCATACCATGTTGTGTACCACACTACCAAGGAATAATTATGTGAAGAGCCTAAGATAAGATATGGGAGTCATGATTCTACATATTAGGCACACCACTAATGTCGTATCTTAACATGTGAAGGATTAAAGACTCAAGTGAAGGATAGGACCACGTGATAATAACTACACCTAAAGTAATCATTCCCCCCATGGAAATCTTCTTTGAATTGAAAGGAATCAATTGAGTGAATTGTTCAATCCCATTTTGTGACATAAGGAATCCCACGATTTGTCAAACAAACCATGGATTATCAAGATGAGGAGCCAAAAGGGGTTAATATTGAGGTGAAGAAAATAAAATTAGTTGAGATTTACTAGACTGAATTAGGTGGCATGTGTGAGCCCTCGTGTCAAGTTGGTCTAAGGGAAGATTGTGAACTACGTCAATGCAAACTCAAAGTGATTCGGATCCGAAAACCATAATGGTGAATTAAAAGTCATGAATAGCCATACTGAAGGAGCAGGAAGTGTGAACCACTATAAAATACCACCCAAGGGACATTGTAAAATAGAGAAATGCTTGAGAGGAAGTCTGAGACTAGCAAGAGAACAAAATAAATAGGGATGGTTCAGAAGTGAGAAAGAAAGGACATGCAAAAGTGGTGCAATGAAGAATGGATATATGTGGAGATGTATATAGGGATATGAAAGAAGAATAGGAATGGCTAGGGAAATTGCGGGAGGAAATTCCCCAAGCATTGACATAGATAAGAGAACACGATTGTGGGAAAAAGTATTGTGCCAAACAAGCCTAGATGAGAGAGATAGGGATGGGAGGTATATGCCAAGAAGGGTGGTTAAGTTGTATTAGGTGGCCCAAACGAAGGAGGGTCATGGCCACTCACAGAGATAGTTCTCATGTCATGCTATGGTCTCACCAATGTAGAAATAGCTCAACATTTGTAGTTTCTAATGAGTTTATATTAAAAACAATAGACACAAATTTCTTCTACTCAATTTGTGGAAAGGAAAACATACAATAGAAACATATGCAATCATTCAATCACAATGAACAGAGTATTTTTACTAGGGAACCCAACTAGGAAAAACCCCTCCTTTTTTTGTATTAAATCATATGAGAACAATTATCTATTAAATTGATAGATTCAATCCTTGAAGCATAATTTTCATTACAATATTGATCTCCTCCTAAGTTTACTCTGCAAGATACTTAGCCAATATAGGCCTCCTACTCCTCCTATTTCCTTACACAATTCATCTCCTAAATAATAGGAAGAGATCTTATTTCCATGCACAAATCCCAAGAGAATGAGCTCACCTACTCAATGAAAAACTTGTACACTCAATAGTATACATTCATCATAATATTGATTCCTTCTTCCTCCACTCCACTAGGAAATTCGAATGGCATGCATGACTAGGCCTCTTTTTAGTAAATTGATTAGTTAACTGAGAGATCAGTGAGTTAGCAATAGTTAAAACTACTCGACTAAACTCCTACTAACTCTATTCATGACTAGAGCTCAGATAATTGAGTTTCACTGACTATAATTCCACTAGATTGTTAGATATTAGCAATCAACTTGAATTGACTAATTTAACTAAGTGACTTGGTCGTGTCACTCCTACTAACTACAACTCAAGTCATCTCGCTAATGTGGAAATTAAAATTTATCCATTTGACTAAGGTACAAGTAAAACAAATTTTTTTCTTGGTACAATTTAACACTCCCTCTTAGCAATAAAATGGTTATGCACAACCCCAATCTTGCTTCTATGTAGGAATGTGTTGTAACACAATTAAGACTCCCTCTCACTATTGTTTTTGCTACTGTAATAACTACAATTGAGAAGCATCCAAAATCCTGAGTCAAATGTGTCTCTAGAGTCTCTAACTATTACGAACATCTATAACTATTTCTTAATATTTGATTGCATCATTTAACATTGATCCTTCTGCTACTAAATATTGTGGTCCCCTATATCAAGGGTAATGAGCTATGAGAAGAGTAAACTACAACTATTATTTCTCTCCTTTGGATCCTTCCCAAATCTTCGCAACTCTTTAACTAAGGCTCTATATCTCCCCACCTCACTCCTGGAGGTATAGCTCCATGCTTGGTGAAATTGTAGAGATTTATAACATGAGAAACAACTTGTTTTAATTGTCCAATAGAAACATGCAGTAGATAATCTTTCCCCTTACTGAACACCACATAGTACAGCTACAGAAACTAAATTTTTCTTCATGCTAGACACATAAATTACATCCTTTAGGTGAAGATGGGAGCATGACTCCCTCTTAAAGGTGATAGTGCCAATCCCTTTGGTACTATACCTTCCAACATCTCCAAACTCTATGGGTAATTGTAGGCCCTTCTCCTTTAAGTTTCTGAAGAACTCCTTATTTCATGTCATATGATATGAAACACTAGAATCTAGGTACCATTCACTCCCTCTTACTGTGCTTACCATGCAAGAAATGAGGGGGAAATCCAAATCGAATTGTGATGTGAGAGAATCTCCTCCTCCTGTTGTTGCAGGATCCTTACTAGTTTTATTATGTAGAAACTTGGTTGCATAATGTACATAATCATGGCAGTGAAATCATTTAATTTTACTAAGGCATTTCTTCTTGCCATGGTTATAGCTAGATTCTACCTTGCCTTGGGCATTCTTTCCTTTGGCATTATTTCCTTTACCAACAAGCGCACAACCTTCTTCCTCATGAGATCTAGATGAGACACCATCTCTAGTGTTTCTTATAATCTCCCCCCGCACTAAGTTAGACCAAAGTCTTTCCCAATTTGGGAGCTTGTCTCTTCCATTAATTGAATCTTGATAGTTATGCCAGGACTTCAGAATACCAAGGAGTATTAAGCTCACAACTCATATGGTGGAATAGTCTCTCCTACTCCTACAATTTCATGTTTTACCTGAGTGAATTTGGATAGGCACTAAATAATGGTTTCATTTTTCTGCATTTGAATGTTCCTAAGCCTATCTTTCAATGCCAATTTCATGGCATCACTATTGCTTTCTAATAACTCTGTGACAGTTTTCAAAATTGCATAAGAAGTCTGCTTTCCATGCAAAGTAAAAAGCACATGATCTCTGACTCCCTCTAGGATAATCCCCCTAGCTCTTTTTGTGAATTTATTCCACTAGGCTAGTTGTTGTGCATATGATGCTACTAGTTTTGGAATATCAGTTTGGGCGTACTCCAATACTCCATTTTCATCTAGCACAACTTCCATCCTATCTTTCCAAGCTATGAAATTTTAAGTTCCCTCTAATGCATACTCAAGCCTCAATCCATAGAAATACATTATTCCTACACTGAAGAAAATATTCACCAAAAACTTTTTAATTCGGAATTTTTTGAGAGAATATATGGAACTTGTTTCTATGTTGTCATCAATAGCTCTGATACCATGTAGAAAGTCATCCGGGGAGAAGACCCTGGGTTCAAACACGGAGAGCCAACAATGGATCATTGTAGTCTAGGACAGCGTCGACATTTTCACCTTACCCAAGGGGTAAGGAGTCTCACCCAAGGGGTGCCATGACCAGAACTAAGAAGGGTTCGTCATGGAATCGAGGATGCATCAACCAATAATACATAAATAGCATCACATATGTAATTGAGATAACAACATACCATCCAATACTAAGAAACTAATACATGCATGAATCTTACAGGATATTTAAAATTTTAAATGCGTCACCACATCGTAAACATCCATACACATCATGCTAAACAACCAGTCTGGACTTTACTTCATATTAATTCAATAGTAGACTATTACATAAAATATTGGCATTCGCCACAGATGTTACAAGGAATACCTGATTATAGACTCACGAGCTCGTTCTTTAACCCAGGGGTCCTGCTCAGCTGTGTCCTTGCATTCTAGTTCTATCCTGCCATAACCAACTATCCCATCTGGAATACCAACAGCACCAACCAACCCCCTTCCGTGCGGGGCTTTTCCTTTTATATTTTCCATATTTCTTGGACTTCCAGTTCCCACTCAGATGTTCTTTCCCTCGGCTACCACTCCTCCCTCCTACCCGCTCAATTGCCTCTGTCTTCTACTGAAACTTTGCCGCAATTGCCAGTTCTTGCTTCACTGTCTAGCTATCCTCCCCTCAACCTAACCATTGTTGTAGCCACCTATTTCCTCTTTGTCCTTTAGAAAGCCAAAATAATCAAAATCTTTTCAAAATAAAAATGAAGGCCCCAACAGGCCCTAGCCACAGTTATTTGACTCGTCCCGGAGTCAATTCAATTCGATCTCAGTTGACCCTGTTGTATCTCTGTGGGTGCTCCGGTTGGTGGCTGCATTGCCGATTGTGCTAATTCTATTTCCTAATGGGCTGGTGCTTCCTTTGTTTTGGCCAACACTTGTAGGTTGTGATATCTGCTAGGGTTTCCATGTTTCATCAGTGATCATTGGCCATAACGATTGAATATTTGCATGACCTGATCAATTTGGGCTTGTAAATCTATATTTTCCCATCTCAAGTGATCTCACTCTTCCATCACCTCCTCCAATTGTTGTATCTACTAATCATACTCTTTGACTAGATCATCATATATCTTTTCGGCCCTTTGTGTTGCTTGTTGTATGAATTCAAATAGTTGTGCCGATGACCAATGATGTAGTGTGTCGGTCTGCATTGTGTTGGGCTCTGGAAAATGTTGTTGTATGGGTAGGCTGCTAGCTATGGATTTTTTTGAGTGGGAGGTGGCTGAGTGAATGGGCTGTGACTGCGGAGTGAAATGGGCAGTAGGGGAAATAATGCTAGGGTTCGGGACCACCGAGAAATTTATAGGAAGGGGTGGCTGGTACGGTTTATCCCTTTCCTCCTGTCGACTATTTGTACTTCGAGTTTTCCCTTGTGGTGGGTCTAACCTAAAATGTAGTGATGCTAGTGGTGTTTGCTAGGTGTTGTTGGTAGAGGTGGTGCCCCTATCGGGCTCTACTGACTCAAATTTCGTTTCTATATTTGATCATCGTCAGTCGAACATGAGGGTTTCTGACAAGGTCGTGGAAGTGGAGGTTGTGTGTGGCGAAGATTCTCGCGACTATATAAGGCGGTGGAGGTGGTGGGGGGATTTATTTGACTATTGGGGATGCAGAAATTGAGTGTTCAACCTCATCAGTAAGGTCAACAATTGGAGTTGGCGAAGTTGTTCTCGAATTTTTAACGGTCGAATTGCGAACGATTCTTTTCTTCTTCGGCTTGGGGACTCTTGGCTGGGATGGAGTGTGAGCGACTCCAATGGGGAGTTTTATTGCCAACAGCGCTGTAATGATGGGCAAAAACATAGTGGAACCTTGAAATTGCAAGGGTTGGTTACTCTCGCATGATTGGCCTTCGAAACTTGCATTGTTTGCCTCAGCACAAACATTTTCTCCTCCATCTGTAGCACCATCAGTTGGAGGTCATCTTCAGCTGGTCTCTTTCTGCTGCTTTCCGATACATCTCCCTCTTGCCCCTATGCCTTTAAGGCCCCAAACATATATTTTTACTTCCCCTTATTAATCTCACATGCCACCCTCGGGAATGATCCCAGCTCAATATGTAGTGTCGTTTTCGTCAGAACGAATTTCTGTGGCCTCATCTTGAATGTTTCCAGACAGATCCACCGTGGTCTAAGGTAGGTGTTCCCATGTGAGGCTCCAAACCAGACTTCTCCAGAAAACTCATCTAGCATATTTTTGGGTATCCTCTACGCTGACCTTACTGCAATTAACATCATTTCATACGAGTCTCTGAAAGTCTTTTCATCTACCTCCTTTATGCTTAGATCCCTCGCACTCTCCAAGGTTCATACCAAAGTGCTAACAGTTGTCCTTTGACAGTAGGCATCATTTCCCTCTCCCTTGGCAGATGGTGAGCTCCAGTATTGTAGCAATAATGCTACAACTCCTGGGGCTTCCTGTCTCTCATTTTATCAACCCGGTAGTTCGTACAAACTTGGAAGCGACGGTGCTGTATGCACAAGTACTAGCTCTTGTCGCAGCTATCACTTGGTCAGCTGGCACAAGTCCGCTAGGGCTCAAGCCAACTTCTATAGGCTCACAGAAGAAGCTTTATCAATGATGGACGAAAGCTAGCTCAAAGAAGACTAATCTACTTGACAAAAATGAACTGAAAGCAGGTCAAAGCATGTAAACCTAGGAAACCCTAATTTAACTAGTCTAGCCTCTATAATGCAGATGACGTGAAGGAAAATTCTACCAATGCTGCTGTTACCTCTGATAAGTGAAAATGCATGGATCTAAATTGCTTGCATCGTAAAAGACATGTTTTTGTATTTTTCCTTTAAGTGGATGGAATGATTGTGATTGTGTGCTAATTAGGGTTTGGTTGTGCATATGGGATGGAGAAGGAAGGAAAGCGTGGAACAAGTTGGGGAGGCTAGGTGAGGTCCCTATGGACCCTTAGTGTCCATCCACAGAGGTTTTCCACATTTAGAAGCTCAGAAACCGAGTGAATGGCCTCCTACAGGATGTCTGCAGGGGATCCTACAGGATACTCAGAGGTTTCTACAGGATGTCCCTAAACTGCTACAGGGTGACCTACCGTGAAGGTTTGAAGTGATGGAGGAGTGATGGAATGGTAGGAAGAGATATGTGAGGTAGGGCTAAGGCTGGTGATTGCTCAGAAGTGGAAGAATGAGATGGGAAGTGGGTGTAGGGAGTATGTTGAAGGTAAAGGGTTATGTCAATGAAAGGTTGGGAAATGAAGTTACGTGAGGAGTGGAAGACAGAACGAAGTGAAGGTAGAGGAGATATGCTTGCATGTGTGATCAAGATGGAGGATATGGTAATGGAACGAGAAAGAGGTGTGTAAATGAAACAAATGATTATGACTGTCACCAAACCGAAAATGCATCAACCTAAATTACTTATGCCATGAATTCAATGAACAGCAATCCAAAACGTGAAGAGAAGTATGTATGAGGCTGTGATGAACGTATGTGTGCTGGTGTGACTGACAAGGAAGCATCTAATCAAGACCGTGACTGTATTGCAGCAATCATCAAGTAAAGTAATGCGTGTTTTTGGTGGCTAGTTATGGACTGCACCCCAATCTTCAAGAGAGATGGCAGTGAGCTTTAACAACCGTTTTGCTGGAGCTCCAATTGATGGTATCTATCCTCTGCTACACTAAGCAAGTGGAAACAACTGTACCATAAGCAAATCTATCCTACTCATAAGAAAACCAAATCACCAAACTGTAATTCGAATTGCATGTGCAAAC
>APFE031407321.1:7943-33112 GCA_000404065.3 Pinus taeda
ATAATAATAAAATCAATATTAAACTATAAATAAACCGCATACATTTTTTATCAAAAAGAAATAAATAAACATACAAAACTAAATACTTAATACCATATCTACAACAAATATAAATATAATACTTAATACCAAATCACCCCTCAAACATATCCACCCCTCAAACATTAAGTATTTACTTTAAAATATTTAAAAAAACATATTCGAAACCAAACAAGTAAATTTTATAGAATGAAATCACCAAGTTCATCTACTTTTGATAAATTTTATGTTAAAAAAATCAAGTCACCAAGTTCTTTTGTTTGGTATATCTCTTCTTCTATGAAGGTCAAGAGGGGCTTAGATAAGGTCATCAACTTAATACTATGAATGTTAAAAAATATGTCCTTATCAAAATTAAAGTTTTTAATGTTACCTAATGTTTAAGGAAACATTAATAGGCATTTTATCTTTTTCATTTGTTTAAATTGTTATTGACATTAATATGTATTTTTTTTGGTTAATCATGTTATTTTGATAAAAAAATTCTCAAATGCATGGACATCTAATTTTAAGGTCACAGCTAAGCCAAACACTAAATTAGTGTATGAGACCCTCTTGTTTGTGGGACAAGGGATCCACCTCCGCAGAGTCTAGTCTAGTCTATGAAGACATACATACTCTACTCCCCTTTGGTTTTGAATCTGTAACCTCTTAGGATGAAATACGTGGTCTTAACAAATCAACAAAATTATGGGACACCCTTGTTTGTGGGACAAGGGACTGATAAGAATGGCATTGTTGTATTGAAAGAAATAAAACCCACTAGTCAACTCTACAAAAGAGAGTCTAAACCAGGAGAGTCTGGCTCTACAAAATGCTCTACATTGATCATGTACATTACACAATATATAGTAATCACAGATTTAGGGAAGTTATAACCATAACCTAAAAAATAGAAACTAATTCCTATCCTGAGGTCTTGTGAACCAACTCACTATTCTAAGATATTCACCATTATCTCTAACACTCCCCCTTAATGGAGAAGGGGTTCAAAAATATGCCTAACATCTCCCTAAACATGTCAAACTTGATTTTTCCAAGAGGCTTAGTGAAAACCTCTGCAGCATTATCACATGTATTACAATATACCAAATGGATTTCTTTTGATTGCACTTTCTCCCTGACAAAGTGGAATTGAATATGTTTAGTGTTTTTGTGGAACAACGGATTATTAGGAAATTTGATTGAACTCTAATTGTTGCATCTAATTGTTGTTGTGTCTATCTGTTCTTCCCCAACATCCTAGAGAAGTCTCCGCAACCAAACTGCCTCACATGTTGTTTCACACATGGCTGATACTCTGTTTCTACTGAGGACAAGGAGGCTGTGTTCTGCTTCTTGCTGCTCCATATGTTGACCCTGGATATAATGTTGAATGCATAACCTGTTATGGATCTACGATCATCTAAATTTCCAGCCCACTCTGAATTTGCAAATCCTGTCAATCTAACATCAGAAGAGTCAATGTAAATAATATCGTAATCTAGAGTACCTTGTAGATAATTCAAAACACTTTTCGTTGAATTCCAATGGATTTCAAGTGGCTTGGACATATATTGGCTTAGCACACTAACTGCATAAGCCAAATCTAGTCTAGTGGTGGTTAGGTAGATTAGACTCCCAACTAGTTGTCTCTAAAGTGTCGCATCTGCCTCCATTGAGCCATCTTCACTCTACAGTTTGATGTTCTGTTGTAATGGTAATGTTGTAGGCTTACACTGATCCATCCTAAATCTCTTTAACAAGACTTTGACATACTTTCCTTGGGACATAAATGTTTTTCCTGAATCTCTCCATATTTCGAGACCCAAACAGTATCTTAATTTAGCAAGCTGTTTCATTTCGAATACTTGTGACATCTGTGCTTGATTTCTTTGATCAAATATGTAGCATCACCTGTAATGATCAAATCGTCTACATACAGAGAAATCATCACTATGCGCCCTTGTTCATCTTGCATGGTGTAAACATTAGGGTCATTTTTGCTTCTGTTGTATCCAAATTGTAGAAAAAATGAATTAATCTTTTCATACCAAGACCTGGGTATTTGCTTTAGTCCATAAAGTTATTTCTTCAATCTAAAGACTAAATGTTCTTTCCCTTTCTGGACAAACCCTTCAGGTTTCTCTAAATAAACCTCCTCTTTTAGTTCTCCATTTAAAAATGCAGACTTTACATCTAGTTGGTGTATCATCCAATGTTTCTTAGTAGCTAAAGAAATTAACATTCTAATAGTATTTAGTTTAGCTACAGGGGTGAAGATTTCTTCATAGTCTATACCTTCCTTTTATGAATACCCCTTTGCTACCAATCTAGATTTTAATTTTTCTATGGTTCCATCTGCATTAATCTTCAATTTATATAACCATTTACAACCTATGGTTTGTTTTCCTTTAGGAATTTCAACTAGTTCCCAAGTGTTGTTCCTGATTATTGATTCATATTCCTGTTCCATGGCTGTTTTCCATTCTCTACATTCATTTGCTTGTTTATAAATAGAAGGTTCAACCACATTCATCATACTAGTTTTAAAATCATTTTCCCTATATCTTGCAGGCAATTGAGCTTTCCTACCTGATATCCTGAGAGGTGGGGTAGATTCAAACCTTGTTTGATCATTGTTTTCTTTCTGCTACCACTATTCTTACTCTTCATGTTCTGCTTTTGTCTGTTGCTAATCCTGATTGTTTTCTGCTTCTTCTTCCACCAAGTATAGAATATCCCATTCCTCATTGTGCTTATCAGATTCTTCATGATCCTGCTCATGGAATATGACATCTCTACTAACAAAAATCTTGTGAGTAGAGGGATTAAATAATCTATACGCTTTATATTGTGAACAATACCCTATAAAACTACATCTGGTGGCTTTCTAATCTATTTTTCTTCTATCTTCCTTTGGAATATGGGCAAATGCATTAGATCCAAATACTCTTAAGTGTTTTACTACAGGCTTAAATCCATATAATTCTTCATAAGGAGTTTTAAACTCAAGACTCTTTGTAGGACTCCTATTTTTCAAATAAACTATAGTATTCACTGCTTTAGCCCAAAAACCATTCGAAAGATTCTTACCTTTCAACATTCCCTTAGCACATTCTACCAGTGTTCTATTCTTTCTTTCAGTTACTCCATTTTGCTGTGGAGTATGTGATATTGTGAATTGTTGCAATATTCCATGATCTTTACAATACCTAATAAGCTCATCCTTCATGTATTCTCCCCCTTGATTGGACCGAAGAGTTTTTATCTATTTCCCTATTCGCCTCTCAAACATGTTTTTGAACTGCTTAAAGTATTCAAATGTGTGACTCTTCTTACTCAAGAAATATACCCAAGAAAACTTTGCACAATCATCAGTAAACAGTAAAAAATATAGTACACCTCCTAATGATTTTGTTTGCATGGGTCCACACAGGTCTGTATGCACTAATTCAAGTATATCCCTTTGTTTCTTTTCTACTCGAACATGGAATTTTTCTCTATGCATTTTTCATAATGTACACGCATCACAATCATTATGTACTTACTTTAGCATAGGAATATCTCTTACCATTTCCTTCTTGTGTAGTTATAGCAAATCATTGTAGTTGATATGACCAAATCCGTAATCCCATAGCTCTGATACCATGATAAAATGGCAATGTTGTATTAAAAGAAATAAAACCCATTGGCCAACTCTACGAAAGAGAGTCTGAACCATGAGAGTCTGGCTCTGCAAAATGCTCTTCTGTAGTCAAACTTGTAGCTGTCAAGGCTCAAAATGGTGCAGGTCTTACATCCAACTTGTATAGACCTCCTCTTCAGATTCTTGTAGCAATTGTCTTCATGCCATCTAGAAGATCTTATATAATAGTTAGATTTAAAAAATTCAACTTTAAGATCTTGATCTATGATCATGGATACAAAAATCAAGTTCTTTGTTACACCAGGCACATACATGACATTATGAATTTGTTTTACATTACCATTAGGTAGAATGATAGAAATTTTCCCACACCCTTTGATCTGATGACTTCTATCATCACCTAGGTAAATCTGTGTTCCTTCGTTGATTTCTTTAAATCTTCGAACCAATGCTTGTTCCCTATCATATGTGTTGATGCTCCCGAATATACATACCAAATGTCTGCATCAACATTCTCATCAAAATCTGCCATAAACAATTTGAAATTCTGCACATGATTTTCATTTGTGAGATGACCTGCATGTCATTTTTGCTTATGTTGTTCTTCATGATATTTCTTCTACTTGCACTCCATGGAAATATTACCAAGTTTTCTGCAATAAAAACATTTAATTTCTGAGTTGTCTCTATTCAGATGCATACCTTGGGTCTGATTCAGTCTTTTCTGTGAATTTCCTTCGTTTTTCTATTGCAGATTTCCTTTCGCTTTGAAGAAGTTATTCTTTTCCATTAATACAAGATCGACACTCTGGGGCTTTAGAGTTGATCTTCTTTCTTCTTCTTGCATTAGTATTCCTATCAGCTCTTCCAATTTTGAGATATTCGCTCTTGCATTTATTCCAGTGATGAATGTTTGATAGTCATCTATCATACCATTCATTGTAATGATTACAAGATCTATATCTACAACCTCCTCACCAATGTCTGATAGTTTGTTCTTCAGATCCTTGATCCTTGCTATGAACGAGGCAAATATTTCATTCTCCTCCATATTCAAGGATAGGATCTTTATCTTCAGGAATAGAAGATGATTTGAATTCCTGATCTCATACAAATCCTTCAGAATTCCCCAAATCTCGTTAGCTATCTTACACTATCTAGAGTGTGGTATGATGTCTTTCATTGACATCTTCAACAACATTCTTTCTTTACCCTCACGCTTCTTCTAATCTGGGACAATTTTGGATCTAGCTAATGGCTTCTATTCATCCCCATTTGCAGTCGTCCAAGCACTTTGTACTTTAGCAGAGTCTGCATATTGAATTTCCAATTTGCATAATTGGAACCATCGAGCTTATTATGGTCATTCAAGCATGCTTCAAACATATTAGTATTCATCTTGGCAATTTAGACAAAAAAAATTCGACAGGTAAAAGAACATGTTAGATTTACCCCAGATCTATGACAAAGATAGATCACTGATCTTCAATGTTGTTTGATCTCGCAACACACCCGCAGATCACCATGGCTTCCTTCATAGCCTCCAGACAACCTTCTGTTGTCAGCCTCTGCATCCTTCTCTCGAAGCATTTTTTTGTTTACAAGATCATCGCAGATGTACATCACTTATCTGAGATGTTGTCGCAGGTGTACACCACTTATCTACAACGTCATCGCAGCTATACACCCAATAACTAAGACAGTGATGGTCACGTTTATTCTCCTGAAACATGCAATGATTTCGGTTTAGTCACACCCTCCTCTCAGCGTACAGGTTCCTTAGCCCTGATGCTTTAATACCATGATAAAAATCGCAATGTTGTATTAAAAGAAATAAAACCCACTGGTCAGCTCTAGAAAAGAGAGTCTGGCTCTGCAGAACACTCTACATTGCTCATGTAGATTACACAATATATAGTAATCACAGATTTATGGAACTTAGAACCATAACCTAAAAAATAGAAACTAATTCCTATCTTGAGGTCTTGTGAACCAACTCACTATTCTAAGATATTCTCTATTATCTCTAACACAGAACCACCTCCACGCAATCTACGACGACACACATACTCTAGACCCCTCTGGTTTTGAACTTGTGACCTCTTAGGATGAAACACATGCTCTTAACAAATCAAAAAAATAAGTCATATGTAACTGCTATAAAAAACAAGGGCCATTAAGATACCCAACGTAAAGAACTAAGTTTTTATGATGATATATAAATCATTATGTATATTACCTTTTTATTAGAACTATTATCATTTTGGCACACATTCATATCCAAATAAAGTTAACATTAAATTAGTATAGATCTATCTTAATCATGAATCTAGTAAAAGCCCAAAGGAATCGAATCTGCAAAATTTGAATAAAATGTTTGCATCAGGGGTGAAGGATCAATTTTGGTTGTTAATTGTTGGCTTGTTGGGGCTTGACCCAGGTTCAGAAGTGATTTAGCCAAACAAATCCTGAAATTACTGGCCCTTTCGACAATAGTCCGTGGTGCACAAACTAAGGTCTCACCTGAGGTAGTATGGGAGGGTGCTGGAACCAGGTTTTCACACCCTAGGGATGTCTTGATGAAGTATAGGAAGTTCGCGAACTGAACCTGTGCACTGGCACTACTCCGCACAACCATCTATCCTTCGCGGCTTGTTCAACTACTTCCATCTTCATGGGAAGGGTTCTCCATTGCATTTGGCTAGATGGACCGCGCCTTTGTCTGTAAGTTCTTTTACCACATATGGTCCTAACGAATGCATTCTGAACTTCCCAAGAAAAATTTCAAACTTGTTGTCATACAACAACACTAAATTGTTTACCTTGAATGTGCGCAACTTGATATGGTGATCATGTCAGGCTTTCTCGTGTTGTTTTTGTACATGCTGATGGAATCCCGCTAGAAATTGTCCTTCCTCGAGTTCTTCTAATTGCATAAGTCTCTCTTCCAAGGCTTTGCGATCTAACATGCATATAATTGCTGCTATCTGGAAACTGGGTATGATGTATTCCATTGGCATGACTGCTTCTGTGCCATAGACTAACCTAAAAGGTGTCTGACCCGTCAATTTTTTGCACATGGTTCTATATGCCAATAATACGACAGGTATGTGTAGCTCCCAATTGTTTCGCTATGCGTTACATACTTTGGTCAGCACAATCTCCAAAATTTTGTTGAATGCTTCTACTATCCCATTAGCTTGCGGATGGTATGGTGGACTTTGCTGATGATACACCTGGAATTCCTTGGTGAATGCATTGATGGTTTCATTCAGGAAGTGCATCCTGCAGTCACTCATTAAAATGTTTGGGCAACCAAACCGTGTTAAAACATTTTCGAACAAAGGTTTCGCAGTTGTAGCGGCCATGCAGTCCTTAACCGGCTGTGCTTCCACCCATCGAGTTAGGTATTCGGTCGCAGTGATGATGTAGCATGCACCCGTCTTCCCCTAAGGTTTGATCAGTCCCACAAAGTCGATTTCTCATTTTTTGAATGGCTGCAGCATCATCTGTGGATTGAGCGGCATCTCATCCCGCCGTGATGGTTTCCCAGTCCTTTGGCATATGTCACAGGCCCAACAATGTGCTTTCGAATTTTTATGTAGGGTTGGCCACCATAACCCAGCGTGAAGAATCTTTAGTGCCGTCGCGCGTCATGCATAGTGTCCTCCTATAGCCCCCCCATGTGCTTCCACAAGGATCTATCCTCATTCAAATTTAGGTACATATCTTCGCAATATTTCATTATTTCCCATTTCATAGAGGTGCCCCGTGATGACAGAAAAGTTCGTCGTGCGCACCACCAATTCCTTCTTCTGCTGGACTGAATATCCCTTCGGCGCAGTCCCTGTGGTTAAAAAATGGATTATATCTTTGAAGTGGCAATGCACAGCGTGCACTACAAAGAGTTGTGCATTAGGTAGTCCTCCTTCCAAATTTGTTGGTTCCTCGCCTGTCTCAATTCGTGATAAGTGATCTAATCCTGCATTTAAGTGTCCTGGCTTTACGATGACCTCAAAGTCATATTCTTGAAATAGTAACAACCATCTGCATATGAGCCCCCCCAACATGGGCTTGTTCACCAGGTATTCAACGCGGAATGATCGATATACATCTTGAAGTGTCTGCCAAGTAAATAATGTCGATATTTCTGGAGCATGTATATCATGCCAACCCTTCACACTCAGTAGTAGAGTAGTTCTTTTTTACTTTTGACAGCAGCAGAATCCTGAATGTGATTGGGTGATCCACGCCTTCCACGCCTTCCTACATTAGTACAGCTCCCAATGCCATACACGATGCATCAACATGTACATGAAATTCTATGTCCCATTTTGGGAAGACCAGGATGGGAGCAGATGCCATTTTCTCCTTGAGAACATCCAAACATTTCCTACAATCATCATCCCAACAATATGTAACATCCTTTTTCAATAGCTTTTCCATTGGTGTTATTATTTATGCATAGCTTTTGATAAACTTCCTATAGTAACCAGTGTGCCCCAACGCAGCGCATAATTGTATGACACTTTACGGCACTTCCAGATTGAGAATAACAACAATATTCACAAGATCCACTATCAGGCCCTATTTACAGACCACATGGCCGAGCATGTTTCCAAAGGGGACAAGAAAGGTGCACTTTTTAAGGTTTAGCGCAATCTAGTGTTGTTGCAAGTATCCAACATCAAATGTAAGCTTGTTATGTGGTGTTTAACTAATCCAAAAACAATCCAATCATCCAGATAGACCTCCAAGAATTTTTGGATGTATTCTTTGAACATGGCCACCACTACGCGGGAAAATATTGTTGGTGTGCTCTTCAGTCCAAAGGGCATAATGGTGCATTGAAAATAGCCCCATTCGGTTGCGAAGGTTGTCTTGATCCTATCTTCTAGCGCGATTTTGATCTGATGGTACCCTGAGAAGCCATCCGTGAATGAGTAAGCTTCCTGACTGCCAATATTCTCTAATAGTTCATCTATAAACGGTGTCAGGAATGGGTCATGAACACAGGCATCATTAAGCTTCCTGAGGTCCACACATATTCTAATTTTTCCCCTATGTTTTTTCTCCTGTACTACCATGGGACTCACCCAGTCAGATTCTTCCACTAGTTTGATAATTCTAGCTGCAAGCATTTTGTCTAATTCATCGTAGACCTTTTCTTTATACATTGGATTCAACTGGTAAGGTTTTTGTTTAACTAGATTCACGTCCGGTTTCAGAGTGATCTTCATCATCCCTAAGTCGCCAATGATCCCCTTTAAGTCTGTGATTTTGGTTGGGAACAAATCTTGATATTCGCGGAGTAACTCAGCAACCTTATCTACCCTAGCATCATCCCAATAGTCCCCAAGCATCAAGTACTTTGGCTCCATGTCTATGCCATTGTTTACCTGCTTTGTTTTTAGTGGCACAGTGATGTCAGGATCTTCAATCAATAGTCGTCTAACTCTGCGACACCCTTCAGTTTCTGGAATATTTTCAGGGGTCGTCATCATCCTCCTCTACTTGCATGCTATAATATTCTAGTGCACTGCTTAACTAGTTTTCCCATGCTTGTTGACCTACTTGCCATGGTTCTTGTGGTATTTCAAAGATGGCAGATTTTACGGCTTGCAGTGCGTCAACAATAGTATCCGACCATTGGTCTTCAAATGTGAATGTTAAAAAAAATCCCTCATGCAAGACATCCCATTCACCCATACCATGTCGGAGTTTCGTCTCAGTATACCAATTCATGGGTATGACATCCATGGTATGGTAGAATAACTATACCCATTCAGGTTGAGGTTCTTCCCACAGGCCTCGGTCCATTTCGCGAGGTGTGTGCACGGGTCATCTCATCCATCATATTTATCTTCTATCCATAGTTGCGGTTTCCCAAATCATAGGCGCATCATCCTTCTACATCTGCGCTAGTTCTCAAAATTTCCTTGATGTGTTCCCCACCAGCACGCAGGTGTTGCGCGCAGCGCCCACTTCAACACACAGAACCATTGTTGTTCCTGTAATGTGTTTTCAAACTTGTTCAAGAATTCATCCACCACTGTCAATCCATCATATGTTGGCAGATCTTGGACCTGGGTTGTTACGCAATTCAGTGATCTAGCCACCATGTTGCAATTCAATGTTGTCACTCCGTTCAATTGATTGTGCCATCATTTGTCTTCTTCATCTGAGTCCACAGTGCAGGAACTCACATGCTCCCACAAGATCCTTCCATCTGCAGTCGAATTCACCCAATCCTAGTCTCGCACCATTATCTGGTAATTACAATCTATCTCATCCTCACTTTCATAATTGTGCATTGGTTCAGTGTAACGTGGTCCCTCGGCTGGGTCTAGCCAAACTACTATGCATAGGGACTTCTTCTCAAATATCATCTTTTGCTTCTTCAAGTTAATGACTCCATTCATATCAGTGGCCCAGTCTATTCCTAGCAACATGAGATAAGGATTGTTGTCACTGACAATCCATATTACTTCAAATTCCATCTGTGTGCTTGCGCCTTCAATATCAACTGTTACTCCTTGCAACCTCCACATGGGAAAAATCTTATGTTGGTTCACCATTCGTAATTGAATAGGGGACCACTACAACATGGGCTTTCCCATGCGTTCCCATGTTTGCTTCGGTAACACATTTGTGTCCAATCCAAGATCTAGGATGACTTGATCCATTTCATACTTGCCAATCTACACCATCAATCTCATCTCCCTTCTAGTGTGCATTGTATGCTTCCCCAATTTCTGGACTATGCGCAGTTCTCCTGACCTTGTGCACCTAGTGATCAATTCCTGTAGTCCCTTAACTGCCCTTTTATCATGTAGCAACTTCATGCATGTCTCTAAAAAGGTATTAAGCATAGAAGGATCCATCCCTGGCTTTGGTTTATCCTTACTACCTGAAGTAGAGGCCTCTGTGAAGCTCTTCTTAGCTTCGATAAACATCTCCTTTACGTGTTCTAGGTCAAACTCAGGTTCCTTTGTAGGAGCCTTGCAAACCCATGTATCTTCCCAGGCTACTTCCCCTTATCCTCCCCTGTGGTCACATCGCTTCTGAGCATCATGTTCACATTTGGGTCTTCTTCGCGTGGTTCAGACCTCATCATTTAGATATTCTGAGTTCGAGGAGGCTAGAGTACCCCTTTTTCATGCATCTGTGTAATAAATGTAGGACAATCCATCATTTCATGATCAAACTGAGCATAGTATGAACATGATATTATTTTCGGGTTGGTACAATGATGATCATAGTGCCCTGGTCCTCTGCAATTGTAACAAATTAGCTATCTGCAGCCCCTTCCTGGTCCCATTCCTCCTCATCCTCGACCTCACCCCTAAAATCCAGTGTGCACCATCCCCACCGCTAGGTCGAGACGCCGCGTTTCTGTCTACATTGTATAGGTTGGGGTCCGCTCCATCATTAACTCGTAACTCCAACAAGTGTGCTCATCGTGGCCTACTGACTTGCAGAAGTTACAAAAAAACTTCTAGGGAATCTGTGTATACTTTTGCAACAAATGAAAATTATCAGTCATGTGCTTTCCTCATATTTAACAGTTCATGAACCATAATGTGGGTGTTGCACTCTGCCCTACCTGTGCTTTTGGGCTTAACAGCATTGGCCCCCCTCCTACCAAGTAGTTCCCAAATACTAGACAGTGTTCCTTGTCATGGCCCTGGCCTTTGCATTTTATGCACCACAGTTCCTTGCATGCCTGTGGCTACGGTGCCCTTTCCTGCTTCAAGCTCTGCATCTCTAGGCAAAGATTCTGTAGTTGCACATGGATTTGTTGAACTCCCAACCCTGGATCTTGTATCGGTGTCTCATGCAATCTCATCGCCATTTCCAATGCTTCAGCATGGGTAGAAAGTTTCCATTGTGATAGCGTTGTCCTGAAGTGTGGTGTCAGAGATGCCACAAACCATGCGCTATTTTGTGCATTTGTCAGTGTCATATAGCCTCGCAGATCGTACTCTTTAGTCGCTGATCCAAATCCCAAGGGGTCTCGCCTGGAAGAATTACGATCTCTTTAAACCTGATGATAGAATATCTCTGATTTTGGCTAGCTAAATTCTTTGTTCAACACATTTTGGATCTTTTTTATTCCTGCATTAGGGTGATCATCAAAGTGCTTGATATACCATGTCAACACGCAATCCTGCAACGTGCTCACCAATGTAGCCTTCTTAATGTTGTTGTTCATGACCCCTTGCACTTCCCACATTGTTCTTGCCATGAACCAGAACTAGTCCAGATCCTCATTCCCTACTCCTCTGAATATGGGTAGCTTGATCGCGCTCGCCATGCTGAACTGTGGGGTTGGTGGCGATGGAGGTGAAGGAGGTGAGGCGGGTTATGGCATGGGTGTAGGTGATAACTGCGGAATGCACTGCCTTATCAAACTGACTACATTTCTCGGAGAGACTCGAGTGAGCTCCTCCTCTCTCTCTCATGGAGGTGAAATTAAGGGACTGTTTCTTAATCCCCACTACTTTTGTAGATCCTTCTGCTCTGCATTGTTCCAAACATTAATATATCCGCCTAACCTGCTTTTCACATAATAGCATCTTAATCCAGGTATTCAGATATTTAATGTACTTATCTCAGGGTCCCTTGATAAAACGTTGTTCTGCTTCACTGTAGCTTATGGTCATGTCTATCACAAACTCGGTGATAAATCCACCTATTATCCGGTCAACCCAATGGTCCACAACTCACGCGATCTTATCTTCTAATGCCTCTAGTCTGTGCACTAATTCCAGAGTCCACACTATCGGTTGGTCGAGTTTACACCTTCCCTAGCTATCGACTAGCCTCGCGATCCACTCATACAGTTCAGAAGGAAAGGATGTGAAGAATATCTCATGGATTTCTATATACACGTAGCAATCCAGCCACCTTTTCTCAAATACCCGCAAAGTTTCGTTTTCCTATGTCACGAACTCATGAAGCTTCTTGTCCAACCACTCTTCAATTTCCTTCTTTGTTGGGTTCCAGTGGCACAGTATTAGAAATCCCTTAGGCAGATCCCGGTCCCGACAACAGAACCATTTGTTGGCTTGTTGGGGCCTAACCCAGGTTCAAAAGTGATTTAGCCAAACAAATCCCGAAACTACCGGCACTTTCGGCAATAGTCCGTGGTGTGTGGACTGAGGTCTCACCTGAGGTAGTATGGGAGGGTGCTGGAACCAGGTTTCTGCACCCTAGGGATGTCTTGATGAAGTCTAAGAAGTTCGTGAACCGAACCTGCGCGCTGGCGCTGCTCCACGCAACTATCTGTCCTTCACGGCTTGTGAAACTCCTTCCATGTAGCTCTGTAAAGAGCACAAAGAGGTGTTGTCTAGATGCTTTATCCTTACTGTGCTATTATTATAGATCTTAACTTTAATTGTGTGGGCCCAATATTCTCATTAATCATTCAGCATTCATAACAAGTGCGCGCAATCATTAACTGTAAAGAGATGCATAAAATTAACAAAAGCATGGACACGAAATATTTCATAATCAACTTATCTTTTATTAATTCTCTATCCAAGTAAAATCCCAACTCCGCCCTGTGCATTTAGTTGCAGGGGTCTGTGCACACAACTGGAGACTCTACTAGGCCTCCATGCACTTAGTTGTGGAGCCTCTACCTATTACTACAACCCAAGACTCAGACTTAGAGACTCAAAGCTAATTAATCATCCAAAAGAACATATTATCTCCTCAAAACTAAGACTCCCTTTACACTTAGAGCCTTGCTCTATTTATATAATCCCATGGTCCGTAGACCATGGGTAGGCCAACACACTTTACATTAAACTACATTATTTTAGGGCGAACACCCCTAGACTCTTGCACTCCACGCCCACATTTTGCGGGGTATTTACGTTAAATTTGACCAAATTCAGGCTTCAAGACCCAAAAACCCACTATGGGGGGATTCCTTGCCCAACATTAATCAAATATTTGTTGCAGAAAGGTTTTGGTATTTGTTATTTGATTTGAGCATAATGGTATAATTGGGTTTAGTATGAAAAATAGATGAAACGTGACCTGCATTATCTGTTATGAGTCACAGGATTTAGTGTGAAAAATTTTGAAACATGTTCCACCAAGAAGTATGAGGGTTGGAGCTATCAATTATGGATTGGTAGCTTGCTTCCAGTAGTGGTCAGCAAATTTGATCAGAGAGTAGTATCTTCCTTCTAGTCATAGTGAGAGAAACAAGATGAGGTGGAAGCCTCTAGCAGGTAGGAGCATGTACACTTGTAAGAGTCTCCACCAATGCAAGATGTAATATATTATTTTCTTTATAACAATAAGAAGAGGAAAACAAAAACAGTGGTGGTTTTTCCTAGTTGGGTTTTCCCCCTAAAAATATGGTGTCCCTATGTGTTAATGATGTGTTGTATTATTATGGTTTACATGTCTTTAGGTAAATCTTGCTTGGTCATGGTTTACTAAATATGCCTAGATCTATTGCATGATGTGTTGTTATTTATGATGATCTAAAAATGGGGCACTTAGGTCTGTTGTCTAACTTGCAAGAACCTCTCCCACTTCCAAAGCTTTAAATATTCTAAAGTCTTTATGATTAACCAATGCAGAATTAAATAGGTGCTTGAAATAAGGTGTATGCTTATGTTTATTGTTGACTGTTTATGTGTTGTGATAATAATTTTGTCAAAATCACATAAAAAATTATTTGTCGACGTGTTTCGAACCAACCAGTGTGGTTCATCGTCAGAGCAAGTTGAAGATCCAATTTGAGTGACAAGTTAAATAGGGATAGCAAGCCATTCCAATAGCTATATTTTACAATAACTGAGGAATCCCTACATCGCTTTAGAAATGCCAGATCGGACTTCAGCTTTGAGACCTGCATGCATTCCCATTCGAAACGATGAACTTTTTTTGCAGTGGCTTCTCCGTGTAGGGAAATTATTATATAATTTAGAATTTTGTGATCCATAACATTCTTGTGAGAATAATTTCGACAAAATCACATAAAAAATTATTCGTTGACATGTTTCGAACCAACCAGTGTGATTCATCATCAGGAAAAGTTGAAGATCCAATCTAAGTGACAAGTTAAATAGGGACAACAAGCAATTCAAACAACTATATTTTACAATAACTGAGGAATCCTTGCATCAGTTTAGAAACACCAGATCAACTTCAGCTTTGAGACCTGCATGCATGCCTATTCGAAACGATGAACTTTTTTCACATGGCTTCTCCGTGTAGGGAAATTATTATATAATTTAGACTTTTGTGATCCATAACATGTTTGTGAGAATAATTTCGGCAAAATCACATAAAATATTATTCGTCGACGCGTTTTGAACCAACCAATGTGGTTTATCATCAGGACAAGTTGAAGATCCAATCTGAGTGACAAGTTAAATAGGGATAACAAGCCATTCCAACAGCTATATTTTACAATAACTAAGGAATCTCTGCATCGCTTTAGAAACGCCAGATCAGACTTCAGCTTTGAGACCTGCATGCATGCCCGTTTGAAATGACGAACTATTTTCGTAGTGGCTTCTCCATGCAGGGAAATTATTATAGAATTTAGACTTATGTGATCCATAACATGTTTTTGAGAATAATTTCAGCAAAATCACATAAAAAATTATTCGTTGACACATTTCAAACCAACCAGTGTGGTTCATCTTCAGGACAAGTTGAAGATCCAATCTGAGTGACAAGTTAAATAGGGACAACAGGCCATTCCAACAACTATATTTTACAATAACTGAGGAATTCCTGCATCGCTTTAGAAATGCTTGATCAGACTTCAGCTATTTAAGTCTATTTTCTTGAACTGATATAACAACAACTAAAGCAGCAAATATAATGCAACAATAAAAAAACACACATAAGACAACAATTTAATTAGGGGTTCACTGAAAACTCTTGGCTATGTCTCCATGAGCTCTAGTAAACTCCACCAAGCTCTCTGGATTATGGCAAAGTCCTTTTACAAGCTCTTGGCTCAACTCCATTGTTTTACACAGAAACAATGGGTTTAGACACCATTTTATCCCTGACTCTTGAAACTCTCAGCTCTTCTGGCTCTCAGCTCTCGCTCTGGATCTCTTTTCGTTTGCTTCCTCCTTTGGCTTAGCTTTTTGCGCTCTTGTCTCGACACTCTCTCTCTATCTCTGCCATTATGTGGATTTTAAGCCAATCGACATTGTCCGTTCGTTTCCTCTTCTGGGCTCTCTGGCTCCCGGCCCTTGTCCACTCAAATCCTCCTCTGAGCATTAGTAATCATTACTAAATGCCTTCAATGATGGTGGCCACCTGTTCTGTAACAAAAGGACCATCGGTGCCTTTGAAATCCTCATAATAGTCATTCTCTGTTTACATAGAGAAATACTCTAAAACTCAAGCAAATCCACCAATCTGTCATTTATCAGACTTTAGAAATCATTGAATCCATCCTAGATTCCTTTCAAGTCCACCTTTGGGCGCTATTGCAAGTCATCGTTGATCCAACGGTTATTATCAATTTTGGGTGGCTTATGCGCCTGGAGATTACCTGCCTAAGAAGGGTGGTTTTCTCTCTCTGTTGCCTAGCCACGTGGCGCCCAGTGTATGGGCTCAGGTGGAACCCGACCAATACCACTTACCGACTAAGGCCCACCCGAAATCCGGCTCATTTCAGAACTCAAACATATATCGTTGCGTATATAAACCCTTTTAGGTCTAGATTCATCACCCAATTCACATTTCCTCTGTATTTGTAAAAATACATTAAAACACTGAAAATAATGTCGAATGGCTTTATGGCGGACTTTAAATAATATACACTTTCATTTATAAACCCTTTTGGGCCTCGCTTCATCGCATCGGGGGCATTCCTTTTGTATTTCATTTAGTTAACGAAACATGATTTTACATTGAAATTTTCCTTTTTACGGAACTCAAAATATATCTACTTTTAGCCATCAGACCCGTCGAGTCCTGCTTTATCGCAAGTCGCATATATATATATGGCATTGCTCCTCTGTATTGTTGCGATGCAATTTAGCGATGCAACTTATCACTATCGCATATCGCATAGTCCCGAGGTCTTTCCATATGGCATGGCCTATGCTGACGCTGAAATTGGTGATCACAATATCACTCAGCTTGGGGTCCCATCTTAAGTCCCATGCCCTGGCTAATGCCGATCTACCGATCAGTGATCGCAATGTCACATCGACCTAGGTCTTTTTCTCATATCATGCACATGTTCCTTCCTCCGACCCGATATGTCAGGGATCGACAATCGGGGGTTTCTTCCCCTTTTCTCTTAAGTCCGCCTTTGGTCCTCTTCCGATGTGATTTCCCTTTATAAGGGTTTTTTTCCCATTTTAGAAGATTTTTCCTCTTTTTCTAAAGAACATAGGGCATGTTCTTTCTGCGATAATTTCTGCATCCTAAGTCAATTTTTTCCCATTCAAGTTGCAGTAGATTCAGAAGGAGAAGATATCTACAATGGGGCTATCTCCAGGAGCTTCCTTGGACTTTCATTTTCCTCTGTAAGGAACACTTAGGAGTCTATTCAAAAACCCATTTTGGATCAAACGATGATTCAGGTAGCATCGAAAATAAAAGCATAAACTAAGAAAAAATGTATCTGGCATGAAATATTGATTCACCTGGTCTCTTAGTATTTCTAACAATTGGTATCATATATGAGGTCCTTCAAGAAGTAGGTTGATTGGTAGAAGGAAGATCCAACAAAATGAGAAATGAGGAAGGAATTTTCTCAAAAAAACGATGTTTTTTAATGGAAAAAACTCCATAATTTGGAAGATCAGAATGAGGTCTTACTTGCAATCTCTTGGACTTGATATTTGGGCAGCCATCAAAAGGGAATATCATGATCAGATTGGAAAATGGTATCCACCCATGGTATTTGTCTATGATATTTTCCAAACATATATACCCATGGTATTGTAACTCAAGAGGGGTATAAATGATAAGCCTCCCTTTGTAGAAAGACAAGATGTTCTACACAATCTAGTGGTAGCATCTTCTCTTATATAATATATTTTTTTTTAATTGTGTTTTTTCTCTTTCTCAAAAAGTTAAAATACCTTTGATCTTGGTCTTTTGAAATTCGAATCAATGATAGCAGAGAAAGTTAAGACTCCATGGGAATCAAGGTTTCAAAATATTTGATCCAAGATTCGATTGATCTTTGATCATATGTGTAAAGAGTGTTTCATATGAGAATCTCATAGCGACATGTTTTTCTATAGTGGGTTATTTTAATTATGATTGTGATCATTATGAGTACTAGTGCCATCATTGTCACGTCATATTTTAATGTTCTTTGGTTAGAGGGGATGAGATTGCATGTCCCCTCTACAATGATGGATTCATGGAAATAATTCATGCAATGTGTCCTGTGTCAATATAGACTCAATTTTTCGGTGTCAATGATAGTTGGCTTACAATAAGAGAAGGTGAAAGGTCGATGGTCATATGGGTTCAATGGTCGCATGCTTTCAACCACATTATTGGTGTAAACCCTTTTTCTCAATTGTAAATTGTAGAAGGAAGAGGTGCCATGGGGTGCCATTGTTAAGTGTGAAGCCAAATTCATGACAGATTCTAGATCCTTCTACACTGCCAGTAGTTTTTAGTATCAGATGCAGGATTCTAGATTCTTCTCTACTGCCATTAATTTCTAGATCATTCTAGATCTCCATTTGAATCACATATAGGATTGTAGATCATTCTTCTGCCTCTATAAACGTGTAATTTCTCTGGCCAATCACTAGAGAGAAAAAATCACTTTGCATTACATAACAGACTTGGGCCTTGGCTTGCTTGCTTGGCCAGAGAAATTACAAATTTATAGAGGTAGAAGAAGGATCTAGAATCCTGTATGTGATTCAAATGGAGATCTGGAATGATCTAGAAACTAATGGCAATGTAGAAAGATCTAGAATCCTGGAGATCTAGAAAGATATGATCTAGAAGGATCTAGAATCCTGCATGAATTTTGGCTTCACACTTAAAATTCTCCCACTAGAAGCCAAATATGACTCAAGTCACACCGAGTGCTATCATGCCTTTACATAACTCATGTTTATTTCATGGCAGAATCTTAGTGAGCATATCAGTATGGTTCCTATATGTATGGATCTCTTCCAAGGATAACTGTTCTTCCTCCAACACATGTCGGATCCAATGGTACCTTAAGTCAATGTGCTTGGTTTTTGAATGAAATTTTGGGTTTGTCGCCAAGTGAATGGAACTTTGACTATCAAAATATAACACATTCTTGTCCTGCTTTATTCCTATCTCTCCTAAGAATTGTTGCATCCACAACATCTCTTTATAAGCTTCTGTTGCAACTATGTACTCTGCTTCTATTGTTGAGAGGGCTACTATTCTTTGTAGCCATGACACCCAAGATACTGTTGCACCTGCAAATGTATACAAATAACATGTAGTGGAATTTCTAGTATCCATATCTCTGGCCATATCCACATTTGTAAATCCTTCAAGCACAGTCTCATCATGACCAAAACATAAACAATAATGACTAGTACCCTTGAGATACCTCAAAATCCATTTTACTGCTTGCCAATGTTGTTTGCCTGGATTGGCAAGGAACCTGCTCACTACTCCCACTGAATATGCAATTTCTGGTCATGTGCATACCATGGCATACATCAAACTGCCAACTGCTGAAGCATAAGGAATCTTACTCATCTCTTCTTTCTCATTGTCATCACTAGGACATAATTTAGTACTTAGCTTAAAGTGGGCTACAAGGGGTGTAGCAACTGTCTTGGCATCTTTCATATTAAACCTGTCAAGCACCTTCTTGATATATTTTTATTGTGACAACCACAACCTTTTGTCTTTCTTGTCACATATAATCCGAATGCCCAATATCTGTTGTGTTGGTCCCAAATCCTTCATTGCAAACTATTGATCTTATTCTTATCATGCCCAACAATCAACATGTCATCCAAATATAAAAATAATATGATATACTTTCCTTAATCATACCTCTTGATATAGACACAATGGTCAAATTCCAACCTTTGAAAACCATGTTCCAACATGAATGAATCAAATTTCTTGTACCATTGTCAAGGTGCCTATTTCAACCCATAGAGACTCTTCTTCAACCTACAAAGAAGGCCTTCTTTGCCTTTTTCTATGAAGCCTTCTAGTTGCTCCATATCAATTTCTTCCTCCAATTCACCATGAAGGAATGCAGTTTTTACATCTAACTATTCACATTCTAGGTCTAAAGCAGCAACTAAACCAAGAATGACTCTAATGGAAGACATTTTAACAACAGATGAGAAAATTTTAGTGAAGTCAATACCTTCTTTTTGGGAAAAACCTTTCACCACTAGCCTTGCTTTATACCTCTCCTTCTTTTCGTCACCTCCATGCTTAATCCTGTACATCCATTTATTTTGTAGAGCCTTTCTACCTTTTGGGAGGTTTACCAACTCCCAAGTTTTATTTTCCTGCAAAGAGTTCATTTCTTCTTCCATTTCTTTATTCCATTCTTCACTATGCTCGATTTTACAAGCTTCTTGAAAACAATTAGGTTCACTTTCATCAGTCAGCAAGATATAGTTTGAAGGATAATACCTTTGTGAAGGCTTATGAGGCCTAGAAGATCTACGAACCAACTATGGTGGTGCATTATCAGGTTGAATCTCCTATAAAGGTTCCAGCAAGATTTCTTGTTGTTCATCATTTTCCACTTGTTGTTTTTCATGCTCCTAAATTTGTTGTTAATTTTCTTGTATTAGTGGTATGTTTTCCTGGTGCTCTTCAAACCTGTCAATAACCTTCTTGACCTCCAACTCACCTATAGTTCTCTTGAACATTTCTGACTCATTAAATATAACATCCCTGCTTCTAATAATTTTATGTTTGACTGGATACCATAGACGATAACCAAAATCTTCATCTGCATATCCCAAAAAAATGTGTTTCATAGATTTATCATGTAGCTTATTTTTATTTTCTTTGGGAATGTGTATGAATGCTTCACATCCAAATATTTTCAAGTGAGAATAAATCAAATTCTTACCAGTCCAAACTTCTTCAGGGATACTGCCATCTAAGGCTATAGTTGGAGATCTATTTATGTGGTAGCAAGTGGTCCTCACTGCTTCAACCCAAAAATTCTTCTCCAAACTGGAATTGGACAACATACTTCACACATTTTCCATAATGGTGTGATTCATCCTTTCTGTGACACCATTCTGTTGAGGAGTACTAGGCATAGTCTTCTCATTCTTTATGCCAAATCTGTTACAATATTCCTTAAATTCATTTGAGCAATATTCTCCACCATTATGTGTTCTTAAACACTTTAGCAATTTGTTAGTCTCTATTTCAACAACAACATGGAATTTTTGAAATATTCCAAACACTTCAATTTTATTTTTCATAGGATATTCCCAAACCTTCTTGGATGCATCATCTATAAATGTTACAAAATATGATGCTCCTTCTAATGATTTGATGTTAACAGGCCCAAACACATCTGAGTGTACCAATTCTAACACATTTTTCATTTTGTCATGGCCACCTCTAAGGAATGAAACCCTTCTTTGTCTCACGTATATACAATTCTCACAAAGATCAAGATTGTAGGATTTCAAACCTGGCAATAAATTTTTACCAACAAGGATTTTTAAGCCCTTCTCGCTCATGTGATCCAAAAGCTTATGCCACAAATCTGCTGAATTTCTTTCTTTTGTGACAGCAACCAAATCTAATTTTCCTATCAGTGTCTTCAATGTGTATAATGTTCCTATCTTGCATCCTTTGGCCACGACCAATGCACCTTTGCTAATTTTCTAGCCTCCTTTTCCAAAGCTTGTGGAATAGCCTTCATCATCCAGTCGCCTCATAGAGATTAAACTCATGCGCATTTTTGGTACATGTTTGACCTATTTCAACAATATATCTTGTCCATCTTTCATCTTGATCTGGACATCTCCCACTCCAACAATACTACAAAAATGATTGTTCCCCAAATGCACTCTACCATAATCACCGGGATTATATGAAACAAAACTATTTTTGCATGGGGTTACGTGGTGGGATGACCCAGAGTCAAGGATCCAATCAAAGCTACTGCTAGATGTATATAGACATGCATCCTCTACTAAAATAGTAAACAACACATCACCATCTGTGGCTACAACAGTAGTGTCACCTTCATTTTAGTGTTGGATGACTTGTGACTTGTATTAGATGGTCTCTGATCCTTTTGTCCTTTCTTTGAGAATTGAAATTCTTTCTTCATGTGCCCAGGTTTTCCACAATGAACGTAGATGATTCTGCCTCTCCTTGATTTTGATCGGCCTCTTGATCTTGATCGCCCTTGGCGGCCTTGATCCATTCTCCTACCACAATCAACTAGAGCTAGAGCCTCTCCTCCCTGGTTTTCTGCAATTGACTTGCATCGCAGCTCCTAATTCATTAAACTACTATTGACATCATCAAACTTTAGGGTCCCTGTAGTTGCTGAAGTGCTCATAGCTACAATTAATTTTTCCCAAATGTCTGGCATAGAACACATTAGCAATATGGCTCTAATTTCATCATCTAAAATGATTTTAAAAGAGGAAAATTGATTAGTAATAATATTAAATGCATTCAAGTTCTCAGCAACTGAAGCACCCTCCTTTATTTTGAGATTATAAAGATTCTTCATCAAGAACATTTGTTTGATGCCGTGTTCTTCTCATATAGATCATGAAGCTTCTTCCATAATCCTTCTGTCGTCTTTTCTCCAGACACATTGAAATAAACATTCTTTGCTAAATATTAGCAGATTGTTGCAATCACCTTTCTATCTAGCTTATTCCACTCTTCATTTCTCATCGATGAGGGTTTCTTTGTTGTGCCCTCAATCGGAAAATATTGATCCTTTAAAATCAGTATATCCTCCATCTGTGATTTCCATAGGGCAAAATTAGCCCCGCTCAACTTCTCTATATCTGTAATTGTTGTCTCCATTTTCAATCAGATTCAGGCCCAAAAACACAAAAACTCCACCTAAAAATAGAACTTTAATTATTACTCTTTAAAATTTAGTAATAATGACCTTCCTCCTTTTAAAATACCCTTTTAAAAATTACTGCTCCTTTTCAAATATACTTTTCAAAATTCCATCATATAATTATCTAAATATAAAAACATATATAATGTTTTCACCTTTTCACATTTCACACATACATATGTTGGTTTGAGAAAAAAATTGATGCATACGTGCAAGCTCAATGTAAAAGAAAAACTTACGAACACCATGTTTCGACTCCAAACTCCACGGATCTCCACGTTTCAAACTCCAGCAACATGTTTTAACATAGATCCATGACCTTGTTTTTCTTGCAGCAATTTCCTGGATAGATCCTTCAACAGCTCTAGGGGTAACAACCAATGTTTTAATTAATGTTGCCAGAGTAAGGCGATGGCACTAAGCGGCTTGCACAGTGGATATTCGAACCTGGCTCTGATACCAGTTGTTAGACTAGAGCGTACATAACTCACAGCGGATTCATACTCAGAGACTTAGACGACAATAGTAAAGAATAATTCACAGAGACAAACAAATGGAGAAAAAACAATATTACTTAGTCAAAAACAACGGAATAGATAAAAAAATCACTGGAGAACAGATATCACTTTGCATTACATAACTCGCTTGGGCCTTGTCTTGCTTGCTTGGCTAGAGAAATTACAAATTTATAGAGGCAGAAGAAGGATCTAGAATCTTGTATGTGATTCAGATGGAGATCTAGAATGATCTAGAAACTAATGGTAGTGTAGAAAGATCTAGAATCCTGGATATCTTTGTCTAGAAAGATCTGATCTAGAAGGATCTCGAATTCTGCATGAAGTTTGGCTTCACACTTAACAACCATGTCATAGGACTAGGGATTGACTTACCCATCCAATGATTTTACACATAGGATCAATGGACCAAATGTGGCATGTTGCCTAAACTTAACATGGATGTGGCATTTATGTTATTAGTCCAGAAACCAAAAATTGTGAGCCCAACATCGTTGGATGTTCAACCAATCCCAAACACCACTTCCTATGTTGAGATTCAAGCTGAGAACCAAATGTCGTTGGTAGCGGTAGGGTTAGGAAAATATCCAAACCTTGATGGAGAAATTGAGTAGGAATTCTTCCATCCTTTTGGTTGATCCCTCATCGAATGATGATTAGTTTGACATAAACGAAGGCTCCCTTGGCATTACTCAACAAGAATCAAACCGTGGGGAGTGTAATCCCTGAATCGTGTTCTAAATTCAAATGTTGCGATCATTTAAATATGTATTGTAGTCATCATCCTCACGAAAGATAAAAGAATCGTGAAGCAGTCTCAACATTTGTGATTATGGAGAGAGAGTTTTGGTTTCTTGCTTCTAAACATAGCAACAACAACAAAAAAGGAGATTGTATGTCAAAATGCAGCCAAGTACTTCAGAGCTTTTGATCCCAATTCATATACATATTTTACTAATGAGAAAAGCAAATAAAATATTCGGATAAGCTACCAGTAGAGCCATGTAAAGTTTATTAAAAATGAATCTATCATAAATGTAATATGAGATAAAAATGTTCCCCAAGGTTGTGATGCAGATGCCCCTAATCTTGATGACACCACTATGTTAGGTAAGCATCAAATAGGTGGAGGAAATATAAAGATGGCAGTGGTTGGCCTGGTTCAGAATACATCATTGAAAGGACTTGAACCACCATGGATTAGGCTAGTCCCATCTAGGCTTCCATAATAAGATGGATAACCAATATGTGGAAGTCAAACTTCCTTATTGACAAGGCTTTTTTCAAAATGTCATCATCTTGCTTCTATGTAGGAATGTACTATAACAACATTATTCGTCTCTACATACAGCCCCTCAAATGGTGATACCATATATCTATATGCTTGGATCGATCTTGAAAAAAGAATTTTAAGAGAGTTTAATGCAACTCTGATTATCACAGTGGATCATAGTTGGATCCATCACTTGACCAAACAATCCAACAAGTATCTTTCTCATCCAGATTTCCTCACATGTTGTTTGAATTACAACCATGTATTCTGCTTCTGTCAAGCTGAGCATCGTAGATATTTGCTTCTCGCTATACCAGGAAATAATTGCGAACCCAACAATGAATTCACTGATGTAATCTTTTGGTCATGCACTCCTCGCCTAATATACATCTATTAAGCCACACAACTAGCTAGTGCCTCTATGCCTCAGAGGTACCATAAAACATGCTTAGCTGTAGTCCAAAATAATTTGGTTGGTTTAACCATAGCTTGGCTCACAAGGTACATTAGGGAACCCACTAACTTCTGATAAATGATAGCATCCACTTCCTAACTTCCTACATCTCTATCGACTTAATTATTTATTTTTAGCTTAAAATAAATTTCTTTATACATCTAAAATTAAATAAAATTTAAAATTTAAAATTAAATATC